>OVBA01000525.1:0-63937 GCA_900406435.1 Lepidium aucheri | reverse complement strand
CACTAATCCCTCACCTCGCCGGATGAACGCCACGTGGAAACACAACACATCTGACGGTCGGGGTGAGCCACATGTGCAACGATGTTACAGTTAGCACCCGTCAGATGAGCGCCGCGTGTCAAGCATCTAAGGGGGAATACCAANACATCCCATTCGTGCCAGCTTGAAATTCCCGCCAAAAGAAAAGAGAAGTAGGCGAGAAAGAGCTCGCACAAACATGAACAAGGATTTGTTCGAATTATATTCGTCGAGAAAAAAGACAAGACGCGAGCAAAGCTTCGTGAAAACAACACCGAAAACAGGCGATAGCGAGCAAAACCTCGCGAAGATAATTTCATTGATAACCAAATTCAAAAAAAACCAAAGATTGCCAAAAGAGCAACTCCTAATTACGTTCGAAGCAACGATTAAACTGCGAGATGCTAGACTGATCACCTAGCGAGCAGCAAATCAAAGATGTTTTAGATAAAAACACTTGAAACAAAAATTCAATTATTACCCAAAAGGCGAGAAAGACATCGCCAACGTTTCGAATACAATCAAAGAAACGAACCAAAACAAAAAAGAGGGGAAATAACAAAAAAGAGAAACGCCAATCATATGGCGATAAGAATTAACTCCATTCAATCCTTCTGAACAAAGGAAGAAGGCTCTTGCTCGGTAGCGACATCCTCACCGATTAAATCGGAATAATCCAAGAGACTAAGGTCAACTTCAAGCCCGGACAACTTGTCGTGAAGGCGAGCTTCCTCCGATTTGAGATCGAGGTCTCCCTTCTTCATCTTATCAATCATGTCTAAGCAGGCACCAACATCAGAAACCTCTGCCTCTATTCTCCCTTCTTGGTCTTTCTTATCAAGGCGAGATTGCAGTTGAGAAAGATCATTGCAATGCTTAGACGACAAACCCTCCATGGCCGCAGTAACTGCAATCTCCGTGGAGGATTCCCGAGCAAGACGTTCCTGCTGCAATAAGCCTTCGAGTTCGGAGATCCTCTTGTTCGCCAAAACAAGACGACTTGAGAGGCGCTTAAGCTCAGCCGTGTTTTTAGTCTCTTTTTCTTGAGCAGAGCTGAGCATGCTCGCCAAGGTATCAACCGTCTTGTTCGGTTCATGAACAGCGGAAGACGAGAATCGAGCTTCGCACACACTAACATAGCGGTTGAAAGCTGCTATAGCCTGCAAAATAATAAGTGACGGAGTCATATGCAATAATAGTAGGCAAACTAGCAAAAATTGTTCTACCTGTCCAAAACTGTCCAGAACATCGGAGTAAGTCGCGCTCTCCGCCATGTCAGAAAACACGGGGATAGCACAGCCGCGGTATTTAAAGTGACGAAGGACGATCGACCNTGTCCTCGGTTATAGGGCAATTCTGAGTGTGCGAGAAACTCCAATGAAATTTTGGAGCAACGTAATCAGGACGTTTTCCGCGAGCAGGATTAGGGACACTGGAAAGTTGTTGCTCGCCCTCTTTCTCTGAGTCAGTGGAAATCACCATTTCATTGCAAGTACTATCCGCACGCGATCGTTTGCCCAGGTGCTCGTGCGTGTCAACCTTCCTCCGGCCAACAAGAGGAAGATCACCAGACAAAACTCCTCTAGGATTAGTGTGCGTGTACACCATTGAACAAGGACAATTCTGGCCTCCGCGGGAGCGGAGGTTACGGCCTGAAAGAAAAACAACACAAGTTATCCTCGAGACATGAAACAACGAAAGCAAAAACTTTAGGAACAGAAGCAAATCATGTATGGAAAACTTAGATTCTCGAAGAAATGAGCTTATCAAAGGAATAGGAAAAATCTCCAACACAATATGCTTCTGAACCGACTAAGCCGCTTCAAAAGCTGGGGGGCTCCTGTTGGTACCAGGCCCAAAATCCTTAGGAGGCCCAATAGTAATGGATTAGAGAAGATGGGCCGTGCTAGAGATTAGTCGAGCCTCATAACATCTTTAGGGGCGAGCACGCGAAGCCCAGAAGAGCGTAGCCGACGAAGCAAGCAACCAACCTTCTCCATGCTCGCCGGGAATCTTGGAGAATCTTGAGAGAATATTCCCCGAAACCCTAGGTCTAAAAGCCTATAAATAATTGTCCATAACCTCAAAAAGGGATAGAGAAAAATAGAGAGAGAAAACCCTAGAGCTTGGGAGTCAAGCAAAAGATTTGTTCGACCTCCATTTGTAATCCATTTTCGTCTAATAAAGTGTCCGATTCAAAGTTCTACGATTCTTACGAGTGTTGAGTCTTAGCATCAACATCAATGTATATATGCAATTCATTCGTTATCATGTATTGGAGATAAAACAAGATACATATGTTAGAGATGGATCTCCTCTTCGATCCACTACCGATAGACTAGTCTGTAACCTGTTAAAGCATCTCATCTCGAGTGCAAGGTAAAATGTTCAAGTTAATGTTTCGGTCGGTATATCATCTCGCCAGAAGAGTAACTTTCCAAGATAATATCACGGTAATTTGGCCATCTCAGCAATTTGTCTTGTCTCAAAAGAAGAACTCAAACGACACATCATCAGGAAGAAATATAGAAATATTCCTTTGTCAATACAGAATATTTCTAAAAATCCTGTAAGGATCTTCTGGATAACATCAAATTCAAACAAAAATATATTATTTCATATCTTATATTTGTTGTAACCGCCTTTATACATTATAAATAGAGGAGGAGATCTCCAAAAATAACATGTTTTCATAATTAACACAGAAGAAATATAAGCAAGTCGGCACTTTCATCTCTTCTCTTTGTTACCTTGTTAGACAGAATCCTTACTCATCTTCCCTTCTGAATCTCATAGTTGGATCTTGAAACTTTGTGTTAGATCCTACTAGAACAATTGGCACCATCTGTGGGGAGGACAAAGTAGGATTTCTTAAACGCAGAAGAAAGCAAGGAGAAATCACAGCAGCAATGTCAGAAAACAACAACAAAATCAGCCAATCCACGAGACAAGTCATCGACTTGCCTCCAAAACAGCTTGACAGGTCTCGGGACTCTCTCTTGAATTTGGTTCAAACAATGGAGACCGACCAGAAAGGATCTTGCGACAATACAAACCTTCCAGGACCACCAACCGAACTGTTAACATTCGTATTCATGTTTCAGAACATACTCCAACAGATGGAAGCGGCCGAATGGAAAAGTAACAAACGTCTTGACCTAATCGAAGCGAGAACCAGACTTTTGAAAGTTAACTATCAGTCAGTACAAACAAGTAGACATTCGAAGAAATACTTGCTGGTCTGGAAAGAAACCTCTTCGGTGATATGCCGAGCTCTTAGTTGATAACCACTCAAGGGCAAGGCCTAACTAAGACTCCACAGCCAATCCTAGAAACACTAGATGTCGTAATCGTCATGGGAATGATGAACGAGATGCGCTCACAATTCCACCAGGCACATCTCGTTCATCATTCGCATATTATTATCAATTTAACCTCAAGTCAATATTATGAAGTATGAAGTCAATGCAGTATAAGCATTATGGCTATCAAAATTTAAAATTATGATGGGTAACATATTGAATCAAAATCTTCGTAATAATAAATTTAAATCTACTTTTAATGTTTTTTAAAATCTAATGTATCTAACCTCATAAAACTCTTTTAAGATTTGGATAAGAGTTATACTACATTGATTTTATACTTCACAATATTGACTTACACAAGTTTAGTTTGAAGGGTTAAATTACAACATATGATCGCTTTGTTTTTTTTATTATCAGAAAATAAATATATGGTTTTATAGATTTGAAATTCCGGTATTTTACATAGCTAATAATATTAGATTGGAGACAAAAAAAATGAGATGAGCAAAATTAGGGCGACGAGCAAAGGCGTGTTCTAGGATTTCAGTTGTTGATGATCGTGATGCTTATATGGTTGACACGACGGGCAAGGGGCCTCGTCCGAGAGACCCGCCGGACCAGTCTCTGCCTCTAAAGGAGTGTGTAGTGATGGAAGATGGTATTCAGGAGAAGATGGGAGCCGACTTATGATTTTGGATTGTGAGGAGGGTGATCGTACACTTATTACAAAATCAACTTGGTCTGGTAGGGTTTCTTGAACGTGCACTTGTGGTGGCGTAATACCTGCTTCTCGCATATCAAGTGAATTTGTTAAAGCAAATGTCCGAGAGGATTATCCCCAAGGGAAGGATAAGGAGGCTGTGATTACTATTGATGATGCGGTGATTAAAGCTATGCATGCTTTGTGGGATATGTGTATGTATGTTAAGGTGTTAGGACGAAGTGTAAACATCACAACTATGTCTAAGAAACTACATGAGCTATAGAAACCGTTGGGTTCTATGAAGGTGGTTGATCTCCCTTGGAACTTTTTTCCTTTTGCATTTTGGTTCTGAGACAGTCTATGTAGCTGCTTTGACTGGAGGTTCCTGGTGTTTGTTCGGGAGTTATTTGTTAACAGAGGCATGATTTCCAGCTTTTGACCCGCATCGAAGTGAGATTTGCACCACGCCTGTTTGGATTTGTATTGATAAGTTACCAATGAATTACTATCATAACGATATCCTGGAAAGTATTGCTAGTGGTATTGGTACATATGTTGTGTGGATGTTTCTACATTGAAATTTTATGTCAGGACGTTTTGCGAGAGTTTGTGTGGAAGTGTCTCTCTTTGCCCCTTAAAGGGTCGATGGTAGTGAATGGGGATTGGTTTTTCTGGCCTATAAAGGGCTTTCTAATATTTGTGCGTGTTGTGGTGTTTATGATCATGCTATTCCCTCTTGTCCGCAAGCTCCTCTTTAGGCTGTTAGCGATAAGGATCCAGTGGTGTCTTCTCCACTAGCTATGGATTCTTCTTCGGCATGAGTTTCTCAGCAGGCCGAGAATGGTTTTATAGTGCTTTGGCGTCGTGGGAAGGGTACAACTTCTTCTTAGGGAGCTTCAGGTTCTTCTTCTGGTGGTGCAGAGAAATTTAAACCTCAAGTGTTACAGGAGAATAACAGGCTTAAGTCTGACAAGAACATACATTTATCTAGCAGTTTTGGTGGCCTTAACGTGATTCCAGAGAAGGTAGGAAGTGATACGGTAGTTTCACGGTACCAAGGAAAAGTAAATGAGGAACTAACATTGAAGGTTACTAAGAAAGAGGTGGAGAAAGCTATCCCGAGTAGTACGGTGGGCCTGAGTGGTGTTTTTACTTTGGTTCAGAATGAGTTGAATGGTAATACAAAAGGCAAGCGGGTTGGTGGTATTAAAACTGCTAAGAAATTGGCACCAAAACCTGCTCGGGGTTTTGTGTTTGGTCCTTTGATGGGCGAGCTTGAGCTCTTGCTTTCAGGATAAGAATTACATGTGGATTTTGCGTTAGTGGATAGTCGAGGTGGGGTCTTTAGTTTTGGTGCACGGAGTGGAACTGACGGACCTTCCTTTACCTCGCCTATCTCTTTAACAGATGCCAAGATGGCTGGTTTCGAACTTCAGGTGAATATTACTTTGGTCCAAGAGATGGCTTTTGCCTTGCCTGATGGTGTAGTGGCTTTAGAGTCATCTTAACAGCATGCCCCAATAGTTTATTTCTTGAACTGTTTTTGCTTTATGATGAGTTGTCTACTTTGGAATTGTCGGGGCCAATAAACCAAACTTTCGAATATCGATTAGATATATTTTGAAAAAGAATCATGTTGATATTGCTTGCTTTATTTGAAACTCATGCTGGTGGTAATAGGACTCGTGCATTAGAGCATCTGCAATAGGAGTTTCTCAAACAAAAACTAAAATAATATATAATATTATTTTATTGTAAGAGTTTCTCAAATTTCTTGAAACTCCCTTCTATAATTTCTCAAATGAGACTCTCTTATATTTTTTGAGAAACTATCTCAATAAAATAATATTATTTATTATTTTAATTTTTGTTTTTTATGAGACTTACATTATGGATGGTCTTAAAACTCTTGATGATGGAGGAAAATTAAATAAAAGTAATTAGTAGTGGTTCACACATCGAAGAAAATCAATTGAAAGAAAACATAAAGCCATTATTTGCTATTAGAGCAAGGAAGTAGTCCAAAAGCTAGTAAAGGATGTTATTGGTTTATGTAATCAAATAGAATTATAAAGACTTTAATGTTACTCAGATTTTAGTGTTATTAAATAAAGATTTTCAAAGCTCTATTAAATTTTGGTGTTTTTAGTTTATATATTTGTAAAAGTCTCTTAAAATCTTTATAAGTTATGAGAATGATTTTATAAACTCTATCAAAGTTTTGTGTTATTCAAACTTTTTGGAAAATTCTCAAATTGTCATTGAATTAAAATATTGTGTTATTGACTTGTTGATTTTATACTTATTCCTAGTCCTAGGCATAAAAATCGGATCCGAGGAATCAGATCTGGATCTGATCCAAAAAAGAAGATACAAAGTCGAACCGCCTAAATACACGAATAGGTCCAAAATTTTTGGATCCGAAGAACCGGACCCGAACCGAGTACCGAATGGGTACCCGAATACCCGATTTTCTGGTATATTTTAGATATTTTTAGAGTATTTTATGAGTATATTTTGGTAGTTTTGTGTATCTTTAAATATTTTTAAATTTTTTTGAATATTTTTTTTCTAACTTAACTCATTCATAAAATAGCAGAGTACCAATGTTGAGGGATACAATCCACAAAAGACAAATTTCAAGCAAGCCCCCTAACATTACGGGTAAGGAAATCTGCTTTGTGGTTCAAAGATCGAGGAATGAAAGAAAGGGAGAAGAGGCGAAACAAACAAAGGAGACGAGCAAACTCCTCAAGAAACTCCGCGAAAGCAGGCCACCCTCCAGGATCGTCCACCATCTTTAGGATATCGGCACAGTCGACTGCAAAGGCCACCTCCTCCAAGCCAAGAACGGAGAGAGACGACATCACCCACAAAAGAGCATCGAACTCAGCGTGCAAAGGAGACAGACTGCAGTGAATACCACGGGCCCTGAAATTAGCAGACCCAACCGCATTAGAGAAACAGAACCAGCCGAACCCTGAAGACAGATCTCCGGCCTTCCATGAAGCATCCACGAAGCACCGGAAGCCAGTAAACCCAGACCTTCCCACAAGAGGCCTAGAAAGCGAATCTTGGACCTCAGAAGAAACGACCTGATCAGATAGATCTGAGGGAACCCCCGAACCATCTCTAGACTGAGCAGAGCGCCAAGCAACCGATTCCTCCACGGCCCAGCGAACCACCTCCCTCGGACCCCGATCTATATTAAAGAAGATTTTATCATTGCGCGCCTTCCAAATATACCAAAAAATTCAAGGGAGCGAGGAAGAATCAACACCCGGAGGTACACGCCAAAAGAGAAAGTCCAAATTAGAATAAACCAAAGAACACGGAAAAATGCTCCCTCCCGACCGAATAGGAGATAAAGCCCAAACTTGGACAGCAAGGAGACAAGAAAACAAGACATAATTTATTGATTTCGAAGGAGCACCACAATGCGCACAAATACCATCACAATTAAAACCACGACGTGCCAAGATAGGGCCCACCGGCACATGTCCTGACAGAACCTGCCACATAAAATGGCAAATCTTAGATAGACAAGGAATCTTCCAAACCTGACTCAGCAGTGGCCGGATGGACTTTACTAGTATTTGAATATTTGGGTATTAAAAATAGTTTTTTTCAACATTTTATTATTTTTAGGTAATTCTTAGATATTTTAGGATATTTTTTGAATATTTTTTGAGTATTTGGATATTCAGGTATTTTACCGTTTATAAAATTTGGAACCAAAAAGATACAAATCTGAATGGAACCGAGTCGAAGCCAAACCCGTCCCAAACCTGATTCGAAAACCCAAATACCCTAAACTAATTATTCCTACAAAATAGAATCCTCAAAAATATTGTATATTGATTAGATATTCTCAAAGTTATTTTCTACTTTCACAACAACCATTATTATCCTTGTCTCAAACACTCATCCATCATACTAGTCATGATTCTCTTTTGTCTCCAATTGTTTAAATGATAATGAGACACAAATTTTTTTATATATCACATATTCTCCAAGTTAACTTACTCATAAAGAGACTAATAACTTGGGAAAATCCCCATTTTGGGCAAGCGAAATCGAGCTTTTGGGGCTCAGAATCCATGGCGGAAATAGAAAACAAGTGATTCATGTCGATAGCTGAAAACTCAGAACTCAGACTAGAATCATCGACAATCTCATTTTATCTTGATCAGACTGAACATATCTTGGAGGAACACTCGTCAAATTCTTCTCTTTCACCATATATAGAATAGACTATACTAACAACGAACTCCACTGATTTTCTCCATCACTCTCCATGGATAATTTTAAGAAGAAATTAATTGAGCTTTGGTCCACTTAACAACCGAAACAGGAAGTCAATTCATAAAGAAAGACAAATAAAAACCAATTTCGAGAAGACGACTGTAAACATTTTATAGCTCTTCTGTTCCCAAGATCCTGAAAATATTCTTACCTTGATGTGAAGAGGGCCAAGAGTCATTTAACAACCATGAAACACACACTACCAATTAAGTAGTACATCACAAAAGGGTTTAAAAATCTAAGCACTCATCTTTGAAAGCAAACCAAATTAAGAACTCATCCTTTAAACGAAATTGTATGGTCATATCTTCATATTATTATGTATTGGAACAGAATCAATTACAATGGTTTAGCAAACAAATGAATTACTGGACGAAAATCAAGCTACATGTGATATATAGAGCACGAATAATCTGAAAGGCTAACAATTACATCTCTTGAACAAATTGTATGTATATATATATACTAGGTGAGACCCGCCCTTCGGGCGGGATTTGTACTGTGATTAGAGCACATGTGATTAATCCTTGAAATTTAATCGGACTTGTAGACCCGTATCAAACTTGAATTGGAAAAATGGGTATGGGTCCGGGTTTGGTATAAATAATTACTCTATTGGGTCTTATTGTTACTACCTAGTAAGTTTCGGTTAGGGTTGGATAAAAACCAAAACCAAATGGGTACCCAAATAGACTCGAAGATAAGAAATTGAATTTTAGAGCAGCAACTGCAACACATTGCCTCTTTTAATCTCTATTTGTTTGAGCGGGCATCAGATATTTGGAGCTTGTACTCTTTATGTGTCTTCACTTTAATGGGGGCTATATCTTCTGTTCAGTGCTTATGGTCTTGCAATTCTTATCATCATCAACACAAATGTGTCACTTTTTCTGATTTCTATTCTCTTTTGTCTTACTTCTTTTAAAATTAAGAAATTCGACTTTATTATTTTGACTTTATAGCATAATGGATCACTTTGGAAATTAGGTTGAGGGTTTTAGATGAAGAAATGCTTGAGAGACTAAATTTAGTAACAAAACTGGATGCGGTTAAACGATGAACTTGAATTTATCATTGTGTCTTTCAAGGTAGGAGCTGCTACTATGGGTTTAGTGTAGGGAATATGGAGGTTATTAGGAATTTGTTTTTTTTAAAGTTTGAGAAATTTAAGCTTTCTGTCGTTGTAACTACTACTGGTTATTTCTGAGTACTGAACATTGCATGGTATTAGTGACGTCTTTAATAAAAAGGTTGACTATAGGAAGTTACTATGCATTTCAAAGAATTGGTAACGTAAGCTTCAGACAAGAGTGGTTATTTGCGTATGATTAACTGAGGAGTATTAATGAATGATTTCAATTTTAAACCCTTAATATTTTCCAATTATGTCCGGTTTTAATGTTTATTAATAAGTGTTGTCATGATTAATCTGAGAAATTTATCACAGACACTTATAATAAGACGCTTATAATGTCTACTTTTTTCTTGGTAAAGAAAAAAAAAACTGTAATCATTTACTACATATATAAATTTACATAATTTATTGACAAAGGCACTTTCACACTCATCTTTACTCTACAAAGAAGAGAGAAACGTCTAAGTTTCTTCTAATTCACACAAAGTAAGTAATTAAATATACATATCTCTTTCAGAAAATTTTGTACGAAGATAATAAACCAAAGTTTCAAACACAACCTACCATAATCACATATATGATCAAGATTAATCAGACAAGAAGATATCACAATGACAGAGACATATCATATTTAATGACAGACATTTTCTACCTGTAATGTATTAAACGGTCCAAATCTTCTAAAACGAAAGACACAATTTGTATCATAGAATGCAACAGCTTCTCTCTATGTGTAAGAGCCACACAATTATCTTTTCACATTTACTCTCATATTTGTCCCCATTTTGATACATTTATATTTAAGCGACATCTTCAGCTCATTCAGACAAGTAGTCACCGTGTTATTTTTAGATTACCTTTGAATCTCTTTGTTCTGCAAATCAGAAAGAATGAATTCAGCATCTGCAGACCCGTTGAAGAGCTCTGGAGATGATACTGATGCTGATTCAATATGTAACAAAAGTATTATAGTTTCAAAAAGAGTTGTTCGATTAGCCAAAGGCTTTGAGAAGAAAGGTTGTTCCTGGTATGCAATCTTTTGATGATAGCAAGAATAAATTAAGAATCAGTAAGAGGTTAGCTTATGACTAAGCTACTGAGCTCATTTATCTCTGCAGGTATATCAAATCTCAAATTCCTACTGATCTGTCTATTCAAGTAGACGATATTACCTTTACAGCACACAAGGTACTCTGTTTAGCAGCAGAAGAAAGATAATAAGCTAGTGTAATAGAGTTCAAATTTGCAGTTATAGATAACTAAGATGTATAGAACAGAATTTGGATAGAGTAACTTGGACATTTAAGCATGTTTTGTCTTTTTCTTTGTCTTGGACAGTTCCTTGGATATCCAAATGTGGTTACATGAGCTCTTCTGAGCTACAACCTTGAGCTTCAGAGAATGGATATCATCTCAAGCTGGAAAACTACCCAGGTGGAGCAGAAACATTTGAGACCATTCTGAAATTTTGCTATAACCTCCAATTGGACCTCCACGATCTACACTGTGGCTGTGGTTCACATGATTTTTGAGTATTTCTTGATGCATGAGCAACATAAATCTGGAGCTAGATGTTTATAATAAGTGCAGACGTAGTGCTGTTTGACTTTAAGAGATTTATTAAATTTATATGTATTAGCATTTGAAACTTTGAAGTTTAGAGAATAGCCATACAAAGTTTTTGAGGATTCTGAAATTTAAAGAGTAGTATTTCAAAAATATTGGAAGCAATAAATAAGTACTAAATTGACAGTCTTCTTATTCGTCAGCTGATCGAGATGTCATCTTTACCTACTCAGTTCGTGCCTTTTTGTGATAGATCCTTCACCTGATTTTGCAGGATCAGCACCTTGCACTTTGCTGCTATCTAACTTTTCGGTGTTGGCCTGTTTGGAGGTTAAGTGCTATATAGTTTAACCATTATTATACATGTAAGAAGTGAAAATATGATTAGAAGTATGACCTCAGTGACAAATGTTGGTGTTGGAACTATGTCAGGGAGAGTATATATGCGAGATATTGTGAAAGACTGGTGCTTTGATGTGAAGTTGTATTCAGAAAGCTTTAGTTGGAAAGTATAGGTATTGCCAACAATTGATCTGATAGACTCCGGGATACTCTCTTTTGCATTCTCTACTCCCTATTAGTCAATATTGTTGTTCAATTGAACCAGTATTGCTTCTTCGCCATATCTTATTTTTGAAGTTATGGGTGTTCTAAGATGTGGAAGAGAGCTTAGCGTAATATCACCACCATCAGCTGCGCGCAGATTAGTTAGTTTGATCATGTCTGTGTCAAAGGCGGTGAAGACGGCTTTGTCATTGTTGTCTGAAACAACCAGCTCGACCCAATATCTATAAATGCTAAACACATTAGTAGTTGAATTAGAAAATTATCAAGCTTATTTTATGATGGTGAAGCGAGTTAAATCTGAGAACCGCAACAACATTTGGGTCATGATAGGTTGAGCAAGTGAATGATGCAGGTCCTTTAAGTAGTTTTTTTGAGCATTTTGAACATGATATGTAATGCCACCCATTTTTGGTTTCAATGTCAATAACTTTGCTTGTGCAGAGAAAATCAATCGCATGTATTGCATTAACACATTATATTTGATTATGATTTATAAATAGATATAAATTTGCATGTCATATGAGTTCTACATGGTTGTAACGTCCAGCTTATAGTCTACCTGAGGTGCAACTATGAGAACAAATTCATTTAGTTCACCAATTGTTACGGATTCAATCCTTTCAACTCCACGAGAGGTGCATATTTGCTTAGTGTGGGCGTTGTCATTTTTCTCTATTTTGCAATGTTTAAATTTTAAAAAAAAAAGGTATTGGCAAAATTATATATATTGGTTTTAGGACCATTACGTAGTCCAAGTTTTTTACTTTGTCATGAAAGTTTCAGTGGCCTCAACATCATTATCGAAGTAGAAATATGTACTGGATGTTGCGTTCAGGTACAATTTTTCTACACCAACAAAAAAAGGCATATGAGTTACAGTATTTGTTGATATTTAATAATCGGAGTTAATAGACATACAAATTAAGCAATATTTTTTTGTAGATTTACAATTTCTTTAAATATTAGAAACTGGTAATGACAAAAATACGTTAGTGAAAATAATGTGAGGTTCCCAAATTTAATAATATGTAGGTGTGTTTTTAGGATCAAAAAGTACCTCCTACAAATTTTGAGTTGATATTTAATGGCCAAAATGACTGAAGGTTCAACTTCGGCGCTTTCCAACTTTTTGTTAAGAATGGATGCGAGAGTGTCAAAAGCACTTAGAGTTACCTCGACACCGCTATGTTGGTAGTAGTAGGTTGAAATTATATAATTAATATATATATATATATATGGCGTAAGTGCAAGTAATCGTTGTTCATTACCTTGGAAGACATATCTGAGTCACTGTTCGCTGTGGGATATTTGTTTGGTCGTTAATAATTGTTTTTATCTTCTTAACTTCTCCTATAATGTCTAGTTCAAACAATGGACTGGGGTTACATATAGGTTTCTCTATTAATAAAATTTATTGCTGAGATATTATATTACACACTCAAATGTAACATTATATAACTTAAATCTAAATACAGAGTAGGTATATTGTTAATTTAATTTCAGAAGCATACTAGGTAATTCGATGTTTGTGTTTGATAAGGCAATTAGTTCTTCGTAGGTACAGAACCTGAACATCTCTATGGGGATTGAGCATATTGTTTCATTTACTTCAACAAAGGGGGTGAGGTCGTTGAAGCGGATTGATATTTTTGAATCACATAGTTTGAAGTTGAGATTACTTTGGATTATGTCAAACCCACTAATGGAGTAGAGTGTTCATTCTTTCAATAGATCTTTGAATATATGAAGGCGGTGGACATGAATGAATCCTTGGATGACCATAGACTGCAAAATTTGGATTTAATATTAGAAAATACATGTTGTATTTGAGTAGTTGATTTACCTTTATATATACAGAAGTGTTTATACCTTTTCATCAAGGAGCAACATGTCTATCCCCATGACCTCTCCACCTTTTTTGACATTACGGGCTTCCCAAAAATGAAAAAAATCTTGCAATCACATGTTGTGAAGTACGGCCAGCTTTCAATTCCGAGAAGGAGAGGTGAGAAGCTTCCATCTTCTTTAATATGGTGATAATTTGAGAGATTTATATTGTAATGATTAACTATGATTATTTGCAATTACCTAATGATCTATTTATAAGTGAGGAGAAGTGTGAGGTTACATTTATTGAGAATTAATACAATGTAGTGGGGAGTTAAGGCAATGTAGTAGAGGTTGAGAGTAAAGACAATGTAATGAATAGTTAATTGTAGTAATTTATGTGTGTTTTAAATATGTGGAAGGTCAATTTCTTGTATGAGAATATGAGGAGCCAAAAGTGGGGCTAGAGATTAATTTGTAAAAGTAATTAGATGATTGAAAAAAAAATAATTACACATACTGCAACTCATATGCCTTTTTCGTTGGTGTAGGAAAATTGTATGTCCATTAACTTCGATTATTAAATGTTAGAAGGTTTTTTATAGATTTGTTATTTTTAATTTATGTTTTGTAAGTTGGAATTGAAGGTGCTGATGTGGCACTCTAAGAAAAGAGCAACATTTTTTTTTATATATATAGATGTACTTATATATATATATATAATCGTTGCAACATACATTACAAAGTTATGGAAGACTAGTATCTTACACATGATTAATACACAATAATATATCAAGCAGAAAACAACAACAAGTATACGATTAAAATCACCTACTTAAGAGCAATAAAACTACCTATATGGATATATATTACAATGTAATGATCCAATCAGAGCTAACTATTTATTCACCTATGGTTTCAATTACTTATAAGTAACAGTCCAACTAGTAAGAGAAAAACACAAAACATATATTGGGCATAGAAGTGAAGACTTTAAAGGGTCCAAACAGAGTACATAAAAGATAATCTCACAAGTGGAGTTTTTATTTCAAAACTAGAAAATTTGAAACTAACAGTCTTGGTATTTATTTTAGATAATAGTTGTGGAGAATTGAAAAAATTGAAAATGATGATAAAAGCGATCATGAATAATTGTCGGTTCCTCCCTTCTATAGCTTATGTCCACATATTAGCAGCTATTGTGTCTCTCCAATTATTTGCATATTCTCTTTGTTGAGATTGAAGAGCTCCTGCATCTCCATTATTCACATAATTATTATATCCAATGTTCTCCTATTTTCTCCATAAAGAAATTCACCTGACGACATTCTCTTCGAAGAAAGTTATGTAACCCAGCACAAGCTAATACAAGTTATACTTGTACCTTACAAGGCAATGGTGGTGCAAACTTAAAGATCAAAACCGAGACTTGAAAATACTGAATATTCACTTGATCACATTTCCTAAAGATGCATGACATAAATTGTTCGGGCCAATAAAAAGAGAAGATCCAGAAAATATCTCAGGGGGGTCGACGAGTTGCTTTGCTCCCTCCTCAGAAGGTTCTGAGAGGTGGCTTCACAAATATCCGTCACAGACGAGAACAAGATCAAGCTTATCTGAAACGCAATTTGGCACGAATATGAGTTTGTCAAAAGAGATGTAAAGATGCGTAAGCCAACCTCGTTGGAAGATGCAATGCACCGAATTCTTATACATGCCAAGGAAGAAGAAGAAAAGGAAACAAGTGCAAAATGCTTTGCCACACTCACCGGCAAAGTATTGTATAAAAGCGTCCTGACACTCACTGTTGAGGCATACCATGAGTCTCGCTAGCTGATATACCTCATTTTTATCAGTTTTGAGCTCATTAATTCGCATGTTTTCAGATTGATTGTCTGCATTTTAGAGTCTTTTCAGGTAGAAACAAGTTTATTTCGGATTTTACATGCAGAGCATGGCTTAGGATGAATCAGAGCAGTTTCTAGAGTTTTCCAGCAAAGATTGGAGATCAATTGATCAACCCATTGATCTATCAATCACTACCACATTGAGAGCTATGCTCAACCTGTTGATCGAACAAGACTTTGAGAGATCGAACAATCAACACAGGTCGATCGATCAACTCCTTGATCGATCGATCCTCGAGCCTATGAAGTTTAAGATCTAATTTTCTTTTTTTTCACCTGCGTTTTTAGGATCAGATAAATAGTTATTTTTTTCATTTTCGAAAGAGAGAGAGACATAATTTTTTACTCTGAGAGTATTCTGTAAGCAGAGAGAAGAATTCCATCATACTTGTGAGAAGATTTCTAAACCCTATTATCTTATACAATCGAATTTCATGTTTTTCATCATCATACCTTCTATTGTTTGTTTAATCATGTCAGAGTAGTTACCTAATCAGGTTTAGGGTTTCTAGAGATTTAGGAATCAATGATTAAGGATTGAATAGGATTTGATGACTAAGAGTTCTCCATCTATGCTTATGTGTAATTCTTATATTAGCTTGATCACCTAATCTCTGATCATAGGTTGTTTTACATTCCAAAAGCTTGTAAGATTCCTGAACTAGCATTGATGAGCAATTGAATCTAACCAACGATAGTTGATATTAGGATTAATTGTGGGTAATTGAACCTGCTTGTTAAGGTCTATCTAGAATTTGGAACCACCGATAGTTAGGATATCTAGGTTGTTTGATAGAGTGGCAATACCACGATAGTGGATTTGTCAAAACTTTATGTTCAAGTCGAGAATGGTGCTTATTTTTTCCTGAATATTTTCCCTGATTGATTCTTATATCCTGATGAATACCTGGTGCATGATGCTTTTTTAATATAGTTGCAAACCATTAAGTTGTTAGTTTACATTCAATTATTCTATTGATATAGCTTGAATTCGGATTAAGTGACTGAAAGTGCAAGCTTGGTTCTTTGTCGATTCGATACCTAAGTACTACTACTACTACATTGATGTGCACTTGCATTAGGATTCATAGGGTTAAAGCTTTGTGAACACCAAGTTTTTTGCGCAGTTGCTGGAGAACCAATTGGTTGCCTTTTGTTTGAGATTTGATTTCTAGTCTATACTCTTTCACTTATGTTTTTCTTTTGTGTTTTGTTTTTGTTTTTGTTTCAGGTTTATGAGCAGAAAAAGTCAAGGTTCAGAGAATCTACTTGGTTTTGACAATGAGCAACTTGCTAGAGTAGAACAAGAAAACCGTCGAGCAAAAGCAATGAATCAAGATAACCAGCAGATTCCACAGGATCCTGAAGTTCAGAATACTATTCTGGGAA
Organism: Lepidium aucheri; assembly: GCA_900406435.1. Lineage (NCBI taxonomy): Eukaryota > Viridiplantae > Streptophyta > Magnoliopsida > Brassicales > Brassicaceae > Lepidium > Lepidium aucheri. The sequence goes on along the minus strand of OVBA01000525.1, from coordinate 47,212 downwards.
ACTAGGAAGTCCAACAAACAGTTGAGCAGTTTCAGAGAGATCTAGCTATGCTTAGGAGGCAACGGGAATAGCCTCAACGCTGAGCTATAGGTGACATGGATACACCTCACACTTACTATCATAATAGGTCTGCTATTCGACCTCCACCTATCCAGAGGCAAGACTATGACATCAAGCCTCAGCTGATTGGATTATTGAAGCAATATGTCTTCAATGATCTCTCGGGAGAGAATCCGATGGATCATATTGAGAACTTTGAGGATATGTGCAGCACCACGAGTTCAAATAGAGTCCCTGCAGACTATGTGAAGTGTAAGTTGTTTTACCATTCGCTTTCTGATAAAGCTTCTAGATGGTTGCAATATTTGTCTCCAGGTTTACTCACCACGTGGGTAGAAGTTAGGGCTGCCTTCTTGGATCAATTCTATACCAAGTCAAAGACTGCAACATTGAAGAGCAAGATTTCAGCATTCAGAATTGTTCTGGTGAGTCTTTGAATGAATCTTGGGAGCAATTCAAGGAATACCAACGAGATTGTCCACATCATGGGTATTCGGATGAGCAGTTGTTGAACACCTTCTATGGTGGTATCGATTGGGAGTACAATAACTCTTTGAATGCAGCAAGTAATGGAGACTTCATGACTAACATGCGGGACGAAGCTTTCACCCTCATCGACAACTTGGCTGCGAGTTCAAGGAATCATTGTCTACAGTATAAACAAAGAAGAAAGGTCAATATTGTAGAGATTCAGAGGATCAACAAGATTGCTGAGAAACTTGATATGCTTATCAAGGCAAATCAAGGTGGTCAAAGAGGTGTGCATCAGCTGGATGAGAATATGGAAGTGGCACAGACTCTCGATGATTCAGAGATGTCAAATGAGCAGAGAGAAGTCGAGTATGTTAACTGGCAGAACAGGGGTCAGAATCCTAACTATCTCTCTTACAAGAGTACTAATGTGGAGAACCCCCAGGATTTTGTGTTCCTAGCTCCAATCATGCCTCAGGGATCGCCTTTCCAAGGGAAGTTGTTTGTGAAAAGTTCTGGTCAGAGATGGAACAATCAGAAGCCTTTCAACCAGAACTCAGGAGGAAGCAACTAGCTAAAAATGGTCAAGCCATGGCAGCAGAAAGCACCACCACAGCAAGCTCCAGCGAGCTCTTCAGGTACTTCTAATGATGAGATCAAGGCTTTGATCCAACAACTTGCAACCGATCAGCAAAAGTCTACCCGTGAGCTCAACACCAAGGTAGAGAACATGTACAATGATCTGAACAACAAGTTTGAGTCGGTCTCAGTGCATCTGAAGAAGCTAGACACTCAAGTAGCTCAGACTGCTGAAGCTATGAAGAGACCTCAGGGAGCTCTACCTGGAAAATTTGAGAAGAATCTGAAGAAATCATGCAATGTGGTGAAGTTTGAAGTTGATGATGGTGTAGCGAGTAATGCAGGGAAGTATAGGGCTTCAATTCCCTTTCCAAAAGAGTTGACTAAGCTTGAGGATCAAGGAGAGTTCACTATTCCTTGTATCGTAGGGAAACTGATTCTCAATGATGTCCTCTGTGATTCAGGTGCTAGTGTGAATGTCATCTCTCTAGAGACGATGAAGAAGCTAGGGATCAAGCTTATGCAAGAGCACATCTCGTCCATCTCTTTTGGAGATGCGACTTCTAAGAGCCTTAAGGGAAGGCTGATCAATTTTACTATGGGAAATTGTAGAGTTCCGATCGACTTTACTGTGGTTGAGATGGCTAGAGGTGGAGCAGTGCCAATACTGTTGGAGAGACCTTTTCTCAATACAGGGCCAAAAATCGATTTTCCTAACAAGACGTTATGCTGGAAAGGGTTGACAAGGAAGTGTCATATTCGATTAGAGTTGCACCGAGTGATTTATGTGGTGTGCTCAGCGTTTCTACTGAGAAGAAAGCTGATTTGAAGTTGGAAGATTTGGTTTTGACAAGGTTGAGTGTTTGTGAACCAGAAAATAAGTCAGATGAGGAGTATATTGTTTGTTGTGAGCTAGCAGGGGATTCAGCTGAACAAGACGACACATGTATCCTTGAGTTTATTTTTCAACGCTTGTGTCTTAAGTTTTTGCAGGGAAGCTTGGACTTGAGACTTCAGGACCATTCTCTGTGAAAGAGATTCACCCTAATGGAACTGTAGTGTTGCTGGATGCTACAGGTGCTGAATTCCACAGGAAGGATGAACAACTTAGAGAGTATATCATCGGTAAAGAAGAGATCAAGGGAATGAAAATTCCTCCCAAGAATCAATCCGCTATGAGTAGCACAAAAGTCAAGCTAATGACTTTAAACAAGCACTGAGTGTGAGGCAACCCACTATTAGGTAGTTTTCTTTTCATAGTTTTTCTGTTTTTGTTTGATTTATCGTTTTGGTCTGATTTCGTTTCAGGTGAGAAAAGTCATATGAGGGACAAAATCTATCAATTAGGGCAAGGATCGATCGATGTGCAGCACACAGAACCAACGCTCGAGCAGTAAATCGATCTATGGACAATGGATCGATGAGGGTGAGCAGTACACACTCGATCGAATGATCGAACTGCAGTAGGTTGATCGATCGATCAAGGATACAGAGGAGTATTCGTTTGATCGAATGATCGACCAGACCATGTGTGATCAATTAATCAGGCAGACAACAAAAATTCTGAAAATTCAACAATCGATCGATCAACAGTTTGATCAATCGATCGACGATCCATGTAAGTGTTTTATAACAGAGAAAACAAGGGTTACACGGGATTAAACTTATGTTCTTCTATATTGCGATTTCGAGAGAAAAAACTTCTAGAGCATGTAACTTCTTTGATTCTTAACCGTTTTCAACGATTCAAAAGCATATTCCATTCGGATTTTCATCCTTTATCTGATTATCTTATTAGATTTCTCGATTGGAAAAGGTATGACCTCTAAACTAATTATTTACAATATGACTTTTATGAAGGTCTACTCGGCGTAGGTCTTCTGCAGCTCCAGCGCCACCACCGCCACAACCCAACATTGCTCAGACTTTCGAGCATCTGATTCTAGAATACAGTTAGGAGTTCGATGTACCTCCTTTCTCTAATGAGTTTACAGACAGGGAGTACAGGCGTTGGCATTATTAGAACGAGAAGAGGAAGCACTCGATGAGGAGATGCCTTTGGGATGCATTGAGGAAGACCCTTGTTGCCTTTTGTATGAGCACACCTGTTGAGGACATACTTGAAAGCAGTAGGAGAGCAGAGACATCGTGACCTGATGTTGATGGATGCTAGTCTGATGAGGGTTCAGATGATGAGGATGACCAGACACTTGACCACCGCCTTCCACGCTGTCAACATGCACCAGGGGACCGAGAGAGTCAGAGTCCCTAGTCATTCTATGACACTTTCTCACCATTATCTTTTTATTTTTCATTTCGAACTTGATTTATCTTTATCTTTATTTTTATTTTTATGCGTAAGTCGTGCTTTCTTCAGGTTTATTTACACATCAAGACGGTGTGAAGTAAGTCTGGGGGAGGAAAATTGATGTGACTAACACCTTTTTCTCTTTTGTTTTCGTGTTTTTAGCTTTATTATTTCAGACATTTTTTGTTTACATTGCTGTCTTTTGATGTCTAAGAACCGATTTTCCTAGAACTACGATTTTTGAGGATTGTTGTGTGTCATGAACTAAGTACCACAATGTTTGTTTGTCATCGATCGATTGACTATTGGAAACCCTAGAGGCTTGACACTACTTTGGTACCACTCATATCTATGTTGGTTTTCGGGGGATCTCATGTCGGCTTCACACCTAACCTGACTTAATTTTCTCGCCTATAGAGCTAGTATACTTAGGATCGAGTTCTCTTCTCAGTGCAATGATAGATTTTCCTTTGTGAGTATGATTTCTCTATCTTATTCATCTCGTGGTATGTTTTTCTAAATCTGAAGTGACTGGTTGATAAAGTTCTGCATGTGGTAAGCTAAGGGTAAAAGTTCTCCAATGATGCTGCTTGTGTTTATGTAATGATGGTAGCCTGAGATTCACATCAATGATGGTGCCGGTTTCTTGAACATTTAGCTTACTGAGGGGAACTCCGATGAAGCTACTCTTGTTACATTCTCTGAGTTACCAAGAAAAGAAACCGATAAAAAAAATGATACCCTAGAAAAGTAGGGCAAAATCAGCTGCAATGTGGCGAAATGAGAGGAAGAGAATCATATCAAAGGTAGTCTTGAGATTGAAAGGGAAACTCATGTCTCCTCTGATCGATGTTCCATTGGTGAGACCGCACTTAGAAGCTTTTGGAAGTCGATATGGTGAATTCGGATTACTTGCTTGGATTGTGGAGTTCAGCTTGGGTAGTTGTCTAAGTCTGAGGGAAGTACAAGGTGATATCAATTCTGACAGGAAAATATTGTGTGGTTTACTATGGAATTGATATGCAATGTTCTAATGATGAATGAGTTCTTTCGAGTGAAATCTTTCTGCTAGTCTTTTCTTTCTTTGCTTGAGGACACGCAAGAAGCTAAGTCTGGGGGAATTGATATACCTCATATTTATCAGTTTTGAGTTCATTAATTCGCATATTTTCAAATTGATTATCTGCATTTATAGAGTCTATTGAGGTAGAAAATAGGTTTATTTCGGATTTTACACGCGGAGCATGGCTTAGGATAAACAGAGCAGTTTATGGAGTTCTCAGCAAAGATTGGAGATCGATCGATCAACCTATTGATCGATCAATCACTACCCCATTGAGAGCTACGCTCAACCCGTTGATCAAACAAGACTTTGAGAGATCGAGCAAACAAGACAAATTGATTGATCAACTCCTTGATCAATTGATCATCGAGCCTGCAAAGTTTAAGACCTAATATTCTTGTTTTGCACCTGCATTTTTAGGATCATATAAATAGTTTTTGTTCATTTTAGAAAGAGGAAGAGACATAATTTTCGACTCAAAGAGTATTCTGTAAGCATGGAGAAGAATTTCATCATACTTTTCAGAAGATTTCTAAACCCTATTATCTTATACAATCAAATTTCATGTTTTTCATCATCATGCATTCTATTGTTTGTTTTATAATGTCTGAGTAGTTACCTAATCAGGTTTAGGGTTTCTAGGGATTTAGGAATCAATGATTAGGGATTGAATAGGATTCAATGACTAAGAGTTCTCCATCTATGCTTATGTGTAATGCTTAGATTAGCTTGATCACCTAATATATGATCATAGAGTTTTTTACATTCCAAAAGCTTGTAAGATTCTTAAACTAGCATTGATGAGCAATTGAATCTAACCAACGATAGTTAATTGTTAGGATTAATTGTGGATAACTAAATCTGCTTGTTAAGGCCTATCTAGAATTTGGAACCAACAATAGTTATGATCTCTAGGTTGTTTGATAGAGTGACAAATACCACGATAGTGGATTTGTCAAACCTTTATGTTTAAGTCAAGAATGATGCTTATTTTTTCCTAAATATTTTCCTGATTGATTCTTGTTTCCTAATGAATACCTGGTGCATGGTGCTTTTTGATACAGTTGCAAATCGTTAAGTTGTTAGTTTACATTTGATTATTTTATTGGTATAGCTTGAATTCGGATTAAGTGACTGAAAGTGTAAGCTTGGTTCTTCGTGGATTCGATCCCTAAATACTACTACTACGTTGATGTGCACTTGCCATAGGATTAAAACTTTGTGAACACCACCAACATATAAGCAAGGAGTACAGGAAATATCTATCCGCATTCCTCATCGCAAAAGCTGTTGAGGCCATAAATCCGGGGTTAGGGACCATGGTCCCCCAAACAAGACGATGGAACAACAAGTGGTATCGCCCAAGAAGATTGAAAACTCAACCCAAAATTAACCAGTCGAGTCAGCGCCAGCCCGCTGGCTCTCAAAGAGAAGAGTATTCTTTTCAGGACAAGCGTGAGCATGCTAACCAATCAAGGAAATAAAATCTCATCAATTACCGAGATTGAGACAATAAAGAAGATGAAGACACCGTCCAATCTGGCGTTGATGAAAAAATCAGAATATTCTCCGAAAAACATGGAGGAAAACATCTATAAAACTAGAGTCACAAATCAAGGCAAAGACATCTGATCCCAAATCACTTAAGAACGAATTAGCTCAAGTCCGAGAGAGAAAACCATTTTGGTTCTTAGCAGATACTTACACAAAACTCTTTGTATTTATCTATTCAATCTAATAAAAATCATCTGATCCTTGATTGTTTGTTTACACATAAACAGTAACTAATATATTATTTATAATATTATAATGAAGTGATTTTGTTTGGTCTTATTGGTTTAATCGGTTTATTACCACATTATATTAATACCCATTCTTTGATAAATTTGTATCCATACGATTTGTATAGTACAACCAAAAACTTAACCTTTTTTTGTTTGTATGGGTTTGGTTTGGTTCGGTTTTACCAAATTGAAAATTGGTTACAGAATTCAGTAAATACATAAAGTCCCTGTATTCAAAATGTTAAAAAAAAAAAGAGAGATGTAGGTTGTGGTATAGATTTATTACTATAGCAAATAGCTAAACTTGTGAAGAGTTGTGATCAAACCAAAAGTAAGTAAATTGAATCAAAGAATCTTGTAATACTTTGAGTGTTTTTTATGGTCGTGGAAAAAGGTAAAAGCACCCCTCAAACTTTATTCATAAAATACAAAAAAAATAAGAAACAACAAATCTTAGGGTAAAAACCCCTCTAAAGAGTCATCAAAAATAATTGAACGAAGCTCTAAAGGAGGCTCCATAAATGACTGAAATCCTAAAAGTAAAGTAAAAGCATAGTTCGTAAATCCATCGATAAGACGATTGATTTCCTTATACACATGAACAATGCAGACATTTCAGTTTTTCGATAAAAAACCATGACACAAATGTAGCAGGAAAGATAAGGGGTGAGAATCCTCAATTTTCCGATCTTAGAAAAGTAACCACACACTCCGAATCAATCTCCACCACCAAACGAGACACCCGAAAATTCCACGCAATATATAATTTATAATAGACTCCCCAGAGCTCAGCTAAGGGGACTGTACAAATTCTAAAGTTCAGAGAAAAACCACTTCGCCAAGAGCCCATCCTATCTCGAATCACTCCACCTGCTGTAGCAAAATCAATGTTACCCTTCGATGCTCCATCTGTGTTTAACTTCAACCACCTGTCATCTGGCTTTATCCAAGTGATTGGTTTTAAGACCCAAGTTCTCATTGGATTATAGACAGTTAGAGACGTGAAAGCTTTAGTAACCTCACGACTTGTATCCCAAAGGTATGCTTACACGGTCACGACATCGAGTAGATGAGCCAAAAACATTTGCACATCTCTACTTCCAACACCACCATAGAGTAATAGCAAATGTTGTCGACCAAATACCACTAATAACAATTGCGTGTTCCTCAAGTTTCGCAAAGATCCATTGTAGTAGAGATTAAGGAAAAAATTCTTGTTGGTGCCGAACGGGTACAAGACGCGTCCATAAGCTCGAGGCTGCAGAGCAATCTCTAAGGATATGGATGACAGACTCTACTCCCCCTCGGCACACTTGACAAGTATCCGAGTCGCACAAATGTCTTCGTCGTCGTTGACTTGGTTCGAAACTAACCAAAGAAATAGCCGTATGCGTTTAGGTAATTTAGTCTTCAAAATACGTGAATAGAATGATCCCACATGTTGCGTAGGTGAGGGGTCATGTGTTAAACATGCATAAGCAGAGCTAACACTGAACCTACCACTTGGTGAACCCGTCCAAGATAAACGATCCAGAGCACCGGTAACCTCATCGACCACCAAAGACCGGATGGTGAGGGCAATGTTAGTAATAATAATACTTCCTTCTTTATGTTTAAAAAAAAAAATAGTACTTCCTTCTTTTGTTTATGGGACCTTTTTCTCTTTTTAACTTTTAATCAAGATAAGTCTTTAACAATCCTGTAACTTTTTTAACTTTTAATCAAGATAAGTCTTTAACAATCCTGTAAGTGTGGTATAAATTAATCAAATAGTAAAAGATACAAGGTCGGTGGTGATGACACAAATCCCACAAATCCACCATCCAATTTAATAAATCCAAATAACCATAATGAAGGTTTTGTTGATTGATCACTCTCAAACATTAATACCTGGAACTTATGTTGTTGGTAAGAACACTAACTCCTTCTCACTCAATTCAAGTGCTCACTCCACTACCTTCAGTGCCTCAAACCTTCACTACTTAATCATTTCTCTATATAAATCACACATTCACAAATCCCTTTGATACCCACAAAACAACAAAACACAATCTTGGTCAACTATAAATTTCACTCTGTCTCCCAAACAAAATGGCATCTTCCATGAAAGTTCTATGCGTTATTGGCCTGATCATCCTCGTAGGAACCGTGGTCGAAGGTGCAGGGGAATGTGGTAAATCATCGCCGGACAATGAGGCAATGAAGCTGGCTCCATGTGCAGGTGCGGCTCAAGACGCTAACGCCGCAGTGCCAGGAGGTTGTTGTGCTCAGATTAAGAAATTCTCTCAGAACCCAAAATGTCTCTGTGCTGTTCTTCTTTCTGACACGGCCAAAGCATCCGGTGTCCAGCCTGAAGTTGCACTCACCATTCCTAAACGCTGCAATTTCGCTAACCGCCCTGTTGGTTACAAGTGCGGATGTAAGTATCTAAACTATTTATCGTATCTAACTTTATGTTATATACTTTTAAACAGCATCATTTTACATAAAAAATCTCATATTCTTTTTTTCTTTTTTTCGTTTTTTTTTTATCACCGTATTCTCAATATTAACAGTATTCAGTTAAGCTTTTAATTTTGATTATTTGTTATATATTGTCTAACGAATGCAAAGCCATCGAAATTAACAAAAGAATATATATTCTATTTTTTTTGCTTATAGCATACACACTTCCATAAAGTGTTGAAGATTACAAATATTAAGGAGACATAAGTGGGTTTTATGTGGAAGCTTGAAGTTTACAACTTACGACTGTCTCTCTCTGTCTCCATGTACCGTATATTATATGAATAATGACAATGTTTGTATGTATCAGTGTGATTGTTATTGAACGTATATCAAATAAATAGTTTTCACTCTATTCCAATTTCTTTCCTCATCAACATTTCAATGCTTTGTTCCAAGTTCGAACTGTGTCTGGTCCACACTGGTGTGTTTGGAAACATTGATACTACTTACTTACAAGCGTCAGATAAAAGCGAAATAAGCCAAAACTCTATTCGTTATATATCTAAGTTATAAACAATCAGCTATGGAATAAAACCAAAAACGGAAAAAGAAAAGAAAACCAAATAGACACTACTGTTTATATGTAGAAAATAGTTGTGCACACATTAGCTGTCTTTGTTTGAAGATGGCTTTACTTCTGAGTTCTGACTAAATAAAATCCGAGCCGTCGGGAAAGTGCTCGAGATCTGGATGACCGCCACCTCGTCTTCCTGGAGGTTGCCTACATATACGATCGATATAAACAAGAGTCAAAACCTTTTGCAAAACAGATTTTTGCTTGTAAAGTTTAGTAAAATATTACTAATGCCTAATAAACTACCTTGTGAACCTGCCTGGCTCAAAACCTGGAACGCCAGGTGGGCCATAAGGATCAAAACGAGCACCAGGAGGTGGCGCACCCCTATCAAAACCAAAAACACCCATTTGTCAGAATCTATTTTGAGCTTTTCTTGTGTTCAACTCTATGGCTATGTATGTGTATGAGTACGTGCATCTATGCAAAAGAAAGAGATGTATGGAACAGAGAGAACTTACGGTTGTGGTGGTCCCCTGAAGCCGGGTCGATCAGCACCATCACCAAATGGGAAAAAGCGAGGGTCACTAGGTCCTGCGACCAAACAAATTCAGTTTAACAAATTATAATCATGCACGCTGTTTATAAAAATATATAGTTTCTTAAGAAGGATTGCTCATACCGACAAGCATGCTTCCATCGCCAAAACCACCTCTGAGGAAAGAAAAATTAAGAAAATATATGAAGTGAGTAACACAGTTGTATTATAGAAACTATAGATGTAATATAGATAATACATACCTGCCAGGATAGATTCCAGCACCGGGGCCAGGGAAGAGATCACTGTAACCTCCATTACCAGGGATTGGAGGAACTACCACCCTAGGAAATAAATAAAGTCATTAAGCAATAAAAATTAGTTTTTTTTTATCACAAGAGTGAGCACAAAAAGTAAAAGAGTGTATTGAATACCCTGAGGGGTGAATCTGAGGCCCTGATGGTTCAGGCACCCCAACGTAATGTCTAGGCTCTTCATATGTTTCAGAGCTGCGAGCAGACAATGATAAACAATGGAGGTCTTAGAATATAACACTTGAAGAACTAAGAAACATATCATTCGCATCCAACTAACAAATGCCACCAAGACATAACCTTGCTCACTAAAATAGAGCCACCAAATTAGTAGGCTCCTCTGCACATTACTTAGTTTGTTTTAAAACATTGACAAAACGACTCTAGTAGTGACCTATTCAAGTCACACATCAATCTGTCAACAAATCTATGTCTACTGCAAAGAGCCTCTCATACGCTTAGTTATAACACTACAACTGGAATCATATCTTCGCTGCTTGTACCAATGATGATAGACTTAATTAAACCTCAAAGAGGCATCTAAAAACAGCTTATGAGCAATAAAATTCTTCGTGATTGATAACGAAATTACCTGGACTGGCTTCTCGAAGAAACGGGTTTTAGACTTGGGTCAAGCTTATACATAATCTCACTCAGCAAATCAGTCACTAGCTTGTCCAAATTCTTGAACTGTGCAGCGTAATTCCCTTCATTGCTCTCCTCAGCATAATTCTCAGCCCTGCATAAAAGAATAGAAAATTGGACTACCTCTTAAGATTTGCACAAAAAGAATCACAATCGAGCATAATAAACTAAAGAATAGCTATGACATACTTTATCTCAAGATGAGCAGGTTCTGCACTACCATCAGCTATGGCATCAACAAGAAGTTTATCATCCATCGCCAAGCACTTAACCAGAATTTTATTCGATCCTTTCTTCGGATTAGCATACACAAACGCGTACTCTCCGTCAAATTCGTTCCACCCGTCGATTCCAACATCATCTAAAATAGCGAGAATCTAACAAATCAGAATCTTAAACCCTAGAAAAAACCCTAAAAACAAAAATTAATTACTAACCCTGAGCAGATGACGAAGAAAAAGGGTCGTCGGCGAAGGCAGGCCTTCCGGTGGCGGTGAGGACGTATCCGGAAGCGATGAAAGAAGCGTGAATAGCGAAAGCCACTTTGTCGTGTTTGTTGCGAAAAGGTGGTCTAGCCAACCTGATCATAGCCATCACCGTCTGAGAATTCGCCATTGATTTCGTCTCAAAGAGTTCTCGAGAGTGTTTTTTTGTTTTTTCTTTTTCTTTTCTCTTTAGGAAATTCGAGAAACCGATCTTAGAGAAGAAGAAGAAAACCAAAAAATAACTTATAATTAGACACCAATAATCTCGAGATTATCTAATGTGGTCGCAGATTATAGATAATGGGCCTATCTTGAGACAGTTTGGGCCACATCTGCAAGATAAGACATAAGGCTATAATCTGAAAAATTAGTTATCTAAAAAACTAACGGGAATCGAACCCGGGTCTATACCGTGGCAGAGTACTATTCTACTACTAGACAACTGGTGCTAATTAGTCAGACTCACTGTTAAAGTTTTACATCTTTTTTTGCTAATTTTGGATCAAAGAATTAGAGACATGTTAATAGAAGATTATAAAGGTTTATATAATTCCCTAAAGATATTTCGAATGGAGTATCTCAATCATATCGCAAAGCTAGCTATGGGAACAAACTAGAATACGGTGAGAAGATTGTCTGGACACCGCCCAAAAGTGATTGGATTAAGTTGCATATCGATGGTGTGCCTCGTGGTTATTCTGACCTCATAGCAGCAAGTGGTATGTTATGGACTGCACAAAGTAAAGTGTATGGTGGTTTTGTGCTTAATATTGGTATATTTTCGGTTTACTTAGGTGATTTGTGGGGTGAGGGGTCTATTATGGTCTGGTTATTGCTTGGGATCGGAAGATATCTAGGGTACTCTTAGAGATATTTCGGGTACTCTTGGTAAATCTGTACTATGATTTTTTATCTAAGACCTCGAGTATCCGAATTTTTTACATGTATAGGAAAATGAACTGTCTTGTGAAAAGCTTAACTAATTATGTGTTTTCTCTCCCACTAAATTTAGGTTTACTTGATTTGGTTCTACATGAGATTAGTATGATCTTAAATGATGATGTTGTTGGTGTTGCTTGGATAAGAATGGTTGCTAAGTACTTTGTTTTTATTTTTTTGAATAAAGTTGTGGAAGGTTTTTTTCTATTGGTTCACCAAAAAAATTTCTTTTAAAATTTTGTATTGAGTAATTAAACAAATGTATATCAAAATTTGTACTTTTTTTTGTATGAAAAATAAAATAATGGAAATAAAATTAGCACTTTTTGGCACATAAGTTTACACCAAAACCATTGAAATGCGTATATTATTATTTCAGTAAGTTAAGATCAAATTTGGGCATGTATGCAAGTTATTTTACTGGAATTTGGAAATATATTACATAACTCCGCATAGTAAAATATGGGCTATGTTGTCATTTACAAAAAAAATTTGATATCAAAATGGGTCAATCTGGTCTCTTTAATACTTAGGAATTGTAAGGTAATGATGATATTTTTTTGACATTTCAACCAAAGACTTTTTTGTTCATTTGAGTATAACATGTGTTTGTTGTGATTTATACTATTTGTGTTTTGAAGTAAATGGTTACTACCGGTAAAAATAAAAACTTGATCCACAAATCTTTAAAAAAATTTCTCTCACACACCATTCTTGAAGTAATTTTGTGAGGAAAGTTTTTTACTAAAAGTATCTGCTTCTTTAGGAAATGCCCCTAGATAATTTGTGCTTACCCTGATTATTAGCCAAAAGACGAAGTTTGTTGCCGAAAAACTATCGACAATGTATAAAACTTAAGCTCTACCAATCAAAAGTTCGCGTGGGGTGTTACAAGCTCGGATCTACTGCTCATATTACTCAAATCCTAATGATGAGAGCTAGATCTAACTTGGTTTCAACTATGGAAGTTTTACAAATATCCCATCTTGTGTGGTGAACAGAGGGTTTATCCCCAAAGTTGAGGGTTTATCCCTAGAAGCTAATACCCTTGTGGTACATTTGTGTGTTGCTTTCTAAAAATCTCTCATCTTGCGGTGAAAGTCTCAACTAAAAAGATTATTCCATTCTGAATCTTTTATACTAACATGTCTCGAAGAATCCCTTATGAAGAGAAAGGGAAATGAGTGATAACAGAACTCTCAGAACCAACTGTTACCAGATTCAAAGTACCAGCCTTTAATAATACATCTAATGTACTGAAACACAAACTCACATGGGTAGGGTGACTAACCCACATCAACAGAGAATCTGGTCGGCCATTCTGTTTCTTTCAAACCTATGGAATTCAAAGGTTCGAGTTGTAGGGACCGATCTCGGCCAAGGGAAGTTTTCCTTCTAGTTTGACTCTGAGGAAGACATGTGAGATGTATTGGACAATCGCCCTTACCACTTTGCAAGATGAATGATAATAATCCAAAAATGGAAGGCCACTACCTGCCCATCCTTCCCTTCAATCATTCTGTTCTGGGTCCGTATTCAGGGTTTACTAATCCATCTTTGGACACCTGAAACACTGACCAGTATTGTAAGGGCTAGGGAAGCTAGAAAATTATGAAATAACACATGTTGTAGCAAGAGTAAGAGTCCAAGTAAATGGTTTACAACATCTGGTGATGAATAGTAGAATTTGCTGATGTATCTGAAGTGTTGGTAAATCTTGTGTACGAGAAATTAGTCAAGTATTGTTTTGCTTACAATATGTTGAATCATGAGGACAAGGATTGTCCACGCGCACTGCTAAGGGAACCCAATTAGAGAATGTAAATGGTGGACCTATGATAGGTAGCAATACAGGGATTGTGTATTGGGAGTACCTCCCATAAATTTTCTTGGAATCCCCGGCTATAACTCGATATTAGGAAAAGGCAGAGAGAAGCTTCACAGACTTCTCCTACTAGAAATACTAAGCAAAGACATAAAGGGAGCATTACACCAAAACCTCCTCTAGGTTTTCATAAAGGACATAAGGTTAACCAAAAGCATCAAGTTTGACAAGAAGTGAGATCAAATAAAACTCTGTCAATGAGTGAAACGCGTGGAGCGGCGGAGGAGGTAGTATCTAATTAGCTGGATGCAAACACTGCGACTCTTTTGGTGATATAGGATGGAATTACCATGCCAAAACCAATATTGGAGGAGGCTATAAGGGAAATTCGAGAAGTAATGGTCTGCAACTCAAATGCGGATGATCCAGCTAAGAGCTTAGCTAGACAACATAGATGGAAAAAATAGAGGAAGAAGGAAGAGTTGAAATAGCCGAAGATTCACCACCTCAAGTACAAAGTGTTGAAAGAGTCCCAGCACTGTTGGGGCTTGGACCATCTATTGAGGAAAATCAAGTCTCTCCTAATCTGCCAAAAATAAAAGCTCAAAAGAGGAAACCAGGGAGACTTGCGGGTAAAAAAAAGACTGCTTTGCAGGCTGGACTTGAACAAAATGGAGTAGGTACATCAAAACAGGCTCCTAGGAATGCATTAATCTCAACAATTGATAGGAATCGGTTGGATATTCACAATTCACCAGCTCCTCTTCCTTAAAACTTATGAACTGGAACTGCGAAGGTTTAGGAAACTCCTTGACAATTTGTCGTCTAAAGGATTTGAAGAACAGATTCAATCTAAACATAATTTTCGTGATGGAGACAAAAACTGTGGATGTTACTATTCTCTTGACCACAACAAGTCTAAATCTAATTAACCACGTTATTGTATCACCTCAAGCAGATTGGGGAGGAGGCTTAATATTACTATGGTTAGATATAGTACAAGTTTCAATGCAAGCGGCTAACCAAGACTACATGGACAGTCACATCAGGCATGAAAATAAAGGTTTCTCTGCCATCTTTGCATACTGTAGTACTGACAAACCGAGAAGGAAGCAAACTTGGGCAAAACTAACTGCAATGTCAGCTGTAAGGGACTCACCTTGGATGATACTATGGGATATTAACATGTTGTCAAATGATGAGAAGAAGGGTGGGCCTGTGCAAGCTGAGAGTTCTTTTGTTGACTTCCGATCCTTTGTGTCATAAACTGGTTTGTTTGATTTTCAACACATGCGAGACCCTCTATCTTGGAGAGGTACAAGGTACAATCACACAGTCTGATGTAGATTGGATAGAGTCATGGCTAAGGAAAAATGGTTTGAGATATTCTCATATAGAAGCACTAGTTACTTATGGTTTGAAGCTTCTGACCACAAACCGATGATAACCTGTTTCGATGTAAAAAAGAAAAAGAGGTCGGTTTTCAGATTCGACAGAAGAATGAAAGACAACATAGAAATATGTTAGCTCATTGCTAAGAAATAGAATTCGACAAAAAACATTCTTTTGAAATTCAGAATTAGCAGAACGAGAGTGGCTATTATATAGTGGAGCAAGGAGAAAAATATGAATATCAATCTCAAAATTGAGGATCTTAAGTGGCAATTAGAAGAGGCAGTGGTAAGTCTTCTCGTGGCTGATCAAAAGATAAAGGAAATTACCAGGAAGCTGCAAAAGGCATATGAGAAGGAAGATATTTTTTGGAAACAAGTGAGCTGAGTTGTATTTTTGCAACTTGGAGAAAAAGACTAATCATAATTCCATACAATAACAAAAACAAGAAAAGTCGGAAGTTCCTTTGCAGTTTTAGAAGACCAGGAAGGAAGGGTGATCTATGAAGAAGATAAAATAGCAGCAGTAGCAACTCAATACTTTCAAAATATATATACATCTGCAGGATTCATGCTTAGAAGTAGTGAACAAAGCACTTGATTCAATGGTGGAGGCTGAAGATAACTTAGCTTTAATTAAGGATGTGACTAGTACAGAGTTTAATGAAGCAGCGTTCTCTATCAGCCTAGACAAGGTGCCAGGGCGTGATGGCTTCTTGGCCACGTTCTTCGATGCGAACTGGGAGGTGGTGGGACCTGTAATCATGAATTTTTTTAGAGATGGGGTTATGCAAACTTCAGCAGATAAGACATTCATCTGGGTGATCCCAAAGAATACAAATCCCAGAATAGTTGCAAATTACATACCCATAGCCTTGTGTAACTTCTCCTACAAAGTAATAGCAAAGATCATATCTTAGAGACTAAGGCCAATTTTAAGCAAGACTATCTCTGGGAATCAATCAGCCTTTGTACCGGGAAGACACATTTCTGATAATGTGCTGATAATACACAAAATTTTACATTGCCTACACACTTCTCAAGTAAGGAAACAAGGATGCGTAGAAGTCAAGATAGATATGAGTAAGGTTTATGACCGTTTAGAGTAGCAGTTCATTTGTGAGGATTTAAAGAAGCTTGAGTTTAATGGAATATTTATCGAATGGATCATGCAACACATATCCTCAGTCAGCCATGCAGTCATTGTGAATGAAGATCCAAAAGGTGATATAATACCTTTGAATACAAGGTGACCCTCTGTCTCCTTACCTCTTCATCATTTGTAGTGAGGTTTTGTCAGGATTTTGTCGTAAAGCACAGATAGACAACTCATTACCTGGTCTAAATATTTCAAAGGAAAGACTATAGATCAAACATCTCTTTGTAAATGACACCATGTTTTTCTGCAAAAGTAATACCAAACATATCAGTACATTACATGCTATTATCAAGCAGTATGAGGAAGCATTAGGACAACAAATTAATAAACAAAATCCAACTGTCACTTTCTCATAAAAATGGTAAGGAGCCAAAAAGATTGCATCAAAAAATGCTACAAATAAGCCAAGAAGGAGGACTTGGCAAATATTTGGGTTTAGCAGAACATTTTGGGAGAAGGAAAAAAGATTTATTCACATCTATAGTGGACAAGATTCACCAAAAGAGTGTTAATTAGGCTAGCAAGTTCCTTTCACAGGCTGGGAAAAACATAATGCACAAAAGTGTCTTAAGTTTAATGCCTACCTATGTGATGTCATGTTTTATGCTTCCAACATCTTTATTCTCACATATTCAATCAAAGTTAACCAGATTCTAGTGGGACAAGAATTTGGGAAATAGAAACATATCTTGGGTTTCATGGAAAAAAATGACAAAGGCAAAGACATATGGGGGTTAAGGCTTTAGAGATATACAAGCTTTCAATGTAGCCTTAATGACCAAAATCAATTTCTAAATTCTAACAAATCCAAATTCTTTATTGGCTCAAATGTTATTGAATAAGTACTGCAGGTTAGAGGAGTTTCTCACTGTTTCAAAACCAAGCTCTTGTTCACATGCTTGGCATGGAATCCTGTTAGATAGAGATCTGATCAAGTCCCAATTAGGATGGGTAGTAGGAGATGGCAATTTAATTTAGGGTGAAAACTGGCTATCAACATCACAGCCAGCAGCACAAATGAGTCCTCCTAGGATTCATGAAAATGAGACGAAAGTCTTGGATCTAGTGGATAATACTACTAAGGAGTGGGATGTTCAAAAAGCCAGGAAACATCTACCAAATTACGAAAATCAGGTTCGATGTATTAAGACAAGCCATGAAGGTGCTGCAGATAAGAGAGTGTGGTAAAAACAACAAGATGGCTTGTACGCGGTGAAAACTAACTATTACGCAGCTTTGGAGATAAAAACGAAATAAATAATAACCAAAATCTAGAGTTAGTGAACTGGCATAAAGAGGTTTGGAGTATTCTTGCAGCGCCAAAAGTCAAATCATTTCTATGGAAAGTATTATATGGAGCCATACATGTGTAAGAAAAATTATTGAAAGAAAGATGGATGTGGGTCCATGATGTATAACATCCGATGAGATGGAGTCAATTGAACATCTCCTATTCTTGTGCAATTCGCAGACTCTGTCTTGAAGCAAGCTCCTTTTGCTCATTATGTTGTTCTGCGGGAAGACGCCACTATCTCAAGCTTATGGAGGTCTTGTCGATCATTACTGCGCCTCCCTCCAACTAGAATAAACAATAAAGCCTTTGCACCATGGATGATGTGGATGTTGTGGAAAGTAAGAAACAAGATGGTGTTCAACAACATATCAATGTCTGAAGCAGAGGTATTAAAAGGAGCAATCAATACAGTGAGAGAATGGAATGAAGCCTAATTCGTTACCTATCAGAAGAAGAAATCATCGCTAATAGCATCCCATAGATCAAATCGAGAACCACAAGTCTGGATCTGTAATACCGATGCATCTTGGCGGGCATCATTTTCATCGGAAAGACTCGGATGGATCCTAAAGAATCACATAGGTCAATCCTTTATTGGATCTACAACCTCTCAATTTGTCGAATAATCTTTGGTGGCTGAATCTTTGACAATTAGAGGAACGTTGAAACAAGCTCAATCCATGTGTATTCAACAGCTTGAAATACGGTCTGATTCCTTATCTTTCATCAAAGTGATTAATAAAAATGTGATTCTATCGAATATCTATGGCCTATCTTTGGATATTGTCAATATGCTCCCTTCTTTTTCTGTTGTTTATTTACTGTTTGTTCCACGAAAATTAAAACGTGAGGCAGATGAAATTGTCAGATAATCTTTGTTTGTGGGACCTATCCCATCTAACGTTTAGTAATGATTTTAAANTTTTTTAAAAAAAAAAAAAAAAAAAAACTATTTGTGTTTGTTTTTATCTTACAGAATCCAGCTAAGTGGAAGAGATCTTTTGAATCAAACAAATATCATCATATGAATTTTTGGCCACTTCCTTTTTTCCCAAACATCATTTTCAAACAAAGAATAATAACAAGATTTTAAAGATTATTAGATGAGAGAAATCGGCCAGACTTGGATGAAAAAATGAGATTTATAATACAAAAAAATGCACATGCGTCACATGCTATTTATTCTTCAGTACTTGGACAAGAATAGTATTGATTCTTGACAAAGACTTCAATAAGACTTCTTGTTGAAGCATGCAGCACGATTTATATGTAATTTGACTTCGCTTTGGCCAAGTAACCTCACAATTTTGTGGTCCAAGTCACGTTTGATGTATGTGGTGGTGACTAAAAGGACATGAAACTTAAAAGCTTCATTTTGTAATACCCACAACTTAATAATTATCTTTATTATTCCCAATTTAATTCTTGTGAACCCACTCGAGACTTTTATTATTTCCACCTATTGTTAACCTTATGAAACTTAGCTTAATACAAAACAAAAGAAAAAATAGTCCATATATAGTTTGTTGACTAAGAGGAAGCATTAGGTGACTTCACTTGGTCTTGTAAGCACTCTTTAGGTACAACAATGCTGGATCTGAGCCTATAGAGATAAAACATTTGAATGGGCCTCCGATATTTTAAGGGCTTTCAAATCTTTTTTCCATATATATATATATGTATATGTATAGTTATGTTTCTATAAAATTTAGATTAACAAATCATGCGAAAAAATCAAAGAAAATCAACGTAAATATGAGTATAAGTTATTGATTATGTCCTAAATTTTTGGAGGTTTCACACTTAAACCCATATCAGATACACAATAGGAAAGCATAGTAAAAGTGTTAGAGTAATCCTTTTTAAATCTCTAGAAATCAGAAATGTCGTACTTCACTTGGTAGAAAACTGTAATATTCCAAAAGTGAGAAGTGATGTTGAATGTCTTGCAATAAGTGAAACACATGGAATTGGTGGATTTGAGTTCTTGGTTGGTATGGTTATAAGGTATATTATTTTGTTTGTGATTAACACAATAAGTAAGAAACTACATTTTGAAGATACTAATATCAGTGATGCTATTTCTCAATTAAAAATGTTAGTTTCTTTTGTCCAAAACTAAGAAACTGGTTTTCCAAAAACAAAACGTAAAGCTTTGAAAGTTGATGTTGCTATGGATATTGAACATATATTTCAGAAGCAGAGTAAGCGCCTTATACGAAGAAGAATACATTCTGATGAAGAGCCATAAAAAGTGATGATGCTAACCCCGTTCTAAGCTTGGAGGAGGATTTTAGAATTAATTATTTCATCAAAATTGTTGATCATACTTTGATTTCTTTCCATACAAGGTTAGAACAATTTCTAGAGTATGAATGTATTTTTGAATTTTTGTTATGTCCAGAGAAGTTAAATTCAGCAAGTAATGATATCTTGAGATATTATATATATAAAAGGAGACTATGTCTCTCTAGAGATCGACATATGGTGTTTTGGAGTACTTTTATTGGACCACATCACTTAAAACTGTTGATTCAAAGAACCAATCAAAACAAAATATTAATACACATAAGTATTTTAATTAATTAATACACATCTTTTAATTAAAATTGTCAAAAAGAAATATTATCAGTTTATAATTTTTGATTAAAAATAATAAATGAAAAAGTCTTAATGTGCATATTATATATATATATATATATATATATACACGTAGATCAAACATATAAATATATAACTACGAAGAAGCTATACATTTATCATGTACAATAATAATATGTAACGATGGATATAAATAAGATTAAGCAACGCTATATCAAAATAAAATTACATCAATTTTCTAATCATATACCGGAATTTAGTTTGGCAAGAAATCCACTTATAGTTTTAATAAAAAAAGTAAATAAAAGAGTTTTAATGTACATAGTATATATATACAGAGATTAACACAAAAATATATAACTATGAAGAAGCTATGTATTAGCGATGAATATAAATAAGAATAAGCACCATTCGGATCAAACTGCAAAACATGGAATTATATATATAACAAGAGACTATGTCTTTCCAGGGATCGATACATTAGCATTTAGAAGTTTTCTAGAGATGACACATCAGCCTCTATATTAATTCTAATAACTAATCAAATTAAGACACTAAACCTGGAAATAACACATGAGTTTTGTCATATTAATTCTAAAACTAATCAAATTAAGATTTTAAAGTTAGGACACATTGTTAACTTCTAAATAAACCCAACTCGATTTTGATTCTAAGTCAACAAAATCGATTCAAATGAAGAAGCTTAAAAGAGAGGAGAAAGAGTTGGAGAAGAACAAGAAAAAGGAAAATACTGAGGATGTCGCAGAGGAGAAACCGGAGCTTGAGGATTCAAGTGTTAGCAATAGAGGTGGAGGGGAGCCGTGAATGAGTTATGCTTGTAATGTATGTTTCATTCAATTCTTTTCTTCAGCATTATGTAATAAATCATTGGGCATATAATTAAATCAGATAGAAAGAAATAGATATCCTAAACTAATTATTTTGGTGTTTAATGGGGTTTGATTTTTCTTAATTCTTCTATCTTTATATCATTACATGTTTTGTGATTTTGATCGTCGATTTTGTTATGTTTTGAGGTGTGATGTATATTATAAATTTACAATAGGTAGATGAATATGACGACGAATATACTTGTGACAAGGAAAGATAAACAAGCTGCTTGAATAATTTTATTAAAAATAAACTTTATATAATATTTAAATATGACATAATCCCATGCGTAGCACGGGTTATAAACTAGTAATGTATTAAATTTGAATTTTTCTTAAGCATAAAAAAATTTCAGATAAAGATGGGAATAATTTTTCTGGAGAAATATTAAAATTTTGAAGAGATTTAAGGATTGTTATCCTAATATATGGGTTGCTTATAAGATAAAGCTTATTATTATATATATAAAAGGAGACTATGTCTCTCCAGATATTGACATATGGCGTTTTGGAGTGCTTTTATTGGACCACATCACTTAAAACTGTTAATTCAAAGAACCAATCAAAAGAAAACATTAATACACATAAGCATTTTAATTAATTAATACACATCTTTTAATTAAAATTGTCAAAAAGAAATATTATCAGTTTATAATTTTTGATTAAAAATAATAAATGAAAGGTTAAATAGATTAAATAGATATAGTAGGCACATATGCTCTGAAATCTCGTATAAGGTATACTAATTCTGTAAACTTTTTTTGAAAGCTTTTTTGAGGGCAAATAAGCAAAACCGAAGCTTCATTTGACTATTACCACACATTTGTGATATATTTCTTTGGTTACTAAAGATTAGAATATATTCTTTTGCTGCATCTGTTCTATTCAGACGATTTTTGTGTTTATAGATATAACTGAACATTTCTGTTATTGAATTACTTGATATATGCTTTATAAGCTTGTACTAATTCTTGGAATTTGTTTTGCAAGGGCTATTGTGTTATGAAGTTGAGATTTTGAAGACTTTGTTTCGTTTCTATTTCACACAGGTTAGTACACTCTTCTTTTCTCTCTTACCATGCTGACTATGATAATGTATTCAATCTGAATGCTGATGTTTAAAATGAGTTGTTTAAGTATCTGATTTATTGGTTTTAAACATATTAAAATGCCATTACATCATGTATTTGATAACTGTAATTGTATAGATTTAGTTCTTATATGAGTTTAATTATTTGTTAATTAGTCTTGTTTTACTTAAGGTTAAAACATATAATGTTGCACAAGGTTGGGTGCATCTTTGCAGGCACGTTATTTAATTTTTAGGTTAGGTTTCAGTAGGAGTTTTCTTACTTTACTAGTTTGTTTTACTGTCATTCTCTTATGGAAAACTGATCAGGCTTATGAGAGAGGGGCTTCAAATTTTGCATGGGCAGTGACTACAAATATGGGAAATGTATAGATGATTATATGTCCTTGTAATGATTGTCGCAACATAAACCTTCACCCTGGTAGTGTCGTAGTTGAAACCTAATAAGAAGAGGAATGATTGAGGCGTACAAGACACATTCTGATTGGTATCATCATGTAGAATTGAAGAAAGGGATCCAAAATACGGCTGTCATGAGTCTTTTTGTGGAATAAGTTCTGATGTGAGTTATATTTACATTTATTAATTACAAATCAGAGACTAAATCCTATCGTTTACATTCTAGTGAGCCCCTACAGTACTTACAAGACACAAATATAAGATGCATGCGTGATGCATTAACCTTGTGGAGTGTGCATACTCAAAGTTTTGCAACTTGGTTAAAAGAAAAGGCAAGTTACAATCAATTAACGGTTCTGGAAATCTGATAACATCACGTGCAAGAAATTTTCTGATTCCTTATTACTTTGTTAGGTACCTCTTGATTCAAAGGAACATGGCAAAACACTTAAGTGGTTGGCATACGGTCTACATATTTCTAAACAATAGTATACATGTTTTACAATGAATGTGGATCGATATCATACAAGGTCTATTGATAGGAAAAATCAGAATAGTATAGTTTATTACGATGCTACAGCAGTGTGTAGATCTAGTGTAAAAGACACCTCCTAAGTCGTTGATTTTGTCTTATACTATGGTACAATTACTAACATTATATTTCTAGACTGTAATATCTTTTACATACCATTGTTCTGGTGTCAACGGGCAGTAAAGGGTAATGGACTTAAAATAGAAGAAGGTTTCACACTAGTTAATCTGAATCATAGTCAATTCTCTTTTGCTAGAGATCACTATATAGGTATCCCAAGCGAAACAAGTGTTCTACGTACAAGAAGATGAGTCATCAAATTGGCATGTAGTTATGAGAGGTCTTCCAAGAAGATAAAGTGAGAAAGAAGATGTACATGATAGAATTTTGGATTTGGGAGATTGTTGTCACATGTTGGCGTAGTCGTTGAACCAGATTTTAATATGGACGAAGGAGAAAATGCTAGAACTGATTGTGAAGGGATTTATGTCTTAAATGTAGATTCTTGAGTTCATATCATATTGTCTATGTGTCTGTAATTGCGTGGTTGTCTTTTCATGTGATTGTCTTTGACATATGATTATTTTCATGATTGAGTTTATAACATATTGTCTATGTGTCTGTACTTGCTTGCTTGTTTTGTTATGTGACTGTCTTTGACTTGTGATTGTTTTGATTATTGAGTTTATATTTTATTGACTATCTTCGTTCTTTGTTTGTCATTTCTTTCAAGTGAGCTAATATGGGAAAGCAGAAGCGTGGAAGAAAACCAAAGCAGAAGGATCCCAACGTGGTGGTTGAACATGTTGACATATCGTACCAGACAGCCCTTATGGCAATGAGCTTCCGGTTGAAGACCGAGTACAAACTAAGCAGCCTTTGATAGATGCAACTCAAATAGATATGACGAGGCTGAACATATTGTTGTAGATGGTCAAGCTGCTGATAAAGTATGTAATGAGGATGAACCTGTAGGCGAGCATGGAATTCAACAGATTTTGACCACGCTGTTGAGCATAAATAGAAGAAGCAGCAAGGACCAACAAGGATGAAAGATATCGCTAAAGATCCAAATAGTAGAGTTCGAGTGGATTTTAATGCAGTTGGAGAAACTTATGGGCTTGGGTTAGTTACACTGTCATCATACCTAGGGCCATTAGTGCATAAACATGTACCATACACGATTGAAAACAGGACAAAGATTAGCGAAGATATCAAAACTATTCTCTGGAAATCTGAGCGGGGTACAATTTCTCAACACTTAACCTTAGTTTATAATTGTAGTAATGTTTCACTTAATAGTTTTAAGAGGTTCTTTTATCTTAATTCCTTCTTATACTTCGGATTTCGTGTTCTTTATATTGCTTCCATTGAAGCTACTTTCTTACGGTATAAATGTAGCGACGACTTTAGTGGGTTTTGATTTACAAATCAAGACGGTTTTATCAATAAAGAGTCATAATGTAACTTTTCTATCTGAGTTTAGTATTTAGGTTCAAATGGAATTTGGAGCTCATTTATCGGATTATGTATAAAGATCATGCTTCCAAGTTATGTATCTTTTGATACTAGTTTCTTTTTTTGGGATTGTGTTTTTGTACAAGCAAGGTTAAAGCTAAATGAAGACTATCAATTGATTGCAGTGATGAAAAAAATGCGCTGTTTATGGAGGGTGTCAAAATCATGAATGGTCTCTGAGATTAATAAATTTGAAAATAATCAACAAAGGATGAATCTTCGACCAACAAATATTTCTCCATTTGACTGGCGCAAACTTGTTAAGCTCAAAACTAGTCAAGCATTTAAGGTATTGAGTTCAGACAATTAAGTTTATTTGTTAAGTCATATAGTAAATAATAACATATGGTTTCGTTAGGTTTTGAGCCATAGCTATAAGGAAAGAAGGAGCAAACAAATTATGCATACTTGTAGTCACAAAGGAATGGTTAGACTAGCAGAAGAGATGTTAAGCATATTATGATTCAGTTTTGTTTTTTAATTCTCAATAATTTTCTCAATTGATATATGATATGTATCAACTGTAGCATAATTTAGGAGTCCCCATTTAGCTGTTCTTTCATACATATCTATCAAAATTTCATCATTTTAGAGTTCAAATAGCTTCACTTGGACACTCAGCATTTGCATAGCACATACATTGCATAGGAGGAAATTTCATGTACTTGGAGAGCACATATTAGAGAATTCTAGAGTTGTGTAGACCATGGGTATGGATGACCAGTTTTAAAGCGGCAATAGGAGCATTTGAACGTATCTGGAGTTGAGTGCACCATCACCTTTGAGCCATGGGTCGAGCCTTCCATCCACTTGGAGCCTGAGGTCGAGCCTAACTGCAACATTCAAGCTCAGGATCGAGCCTTACCATTCCAGTCGAACTCAGGATCGAGACTACTTCACTTTGGAACTACACGATGGGCCATTTCAGCAGATGGGCCAAACAAAAGTTTAATTTCGCTTCTCTATTGGGCCGATTTTAATGGGCCAAGTCATTTTAGTTTTAGCTGAGTTTTGTATAAATACTTTTGGCGGTTGCCAGAGATGATTATCCTAGTTTTTGCCACTTTTGTGCAACAACCGTTTTTCTATGAAATTTCCATTTTTTTAATCTTGTTCTTTATTTCATTTTGAGCCTACTACTGATGTTTTCTACTGTGATTTCTGCAATTGTGGTTTACCTTATGATTTATGAGTAGGTCACCTAGGTCTCTTGAGGATGGGTTTGATCAGCATGTGTCTTAGGTTTTCTAGTTTGCTTAAGGTTAGGAACGCTTAGATCTCGTCTCATTTGGTGCTGTTACTTCTTATTTCACTTTAATCAATTGAAATATGTTCTTAGATATTTTAGTATCCGATAGGTGTTTGGTAGAATGTCTGATCGAAACAACTTCATAGATTCACACTCTTAGCTTGAAAGACCGATTGTCTAAGGCCTGAATCAACTTGAGTGAGTTGTTTCTTCATGCTGATAAGGTTGTTAAACGCCTGTGATGGCAGGGTTTGCTGATAGCTTAGCCGAGTTTGTTTGCCATGAGAGTGGATTCACTGTCCTGTGAACTTACTGCCTAGAGTTATGCTCTGTCGAGTTTTTTCAAGCACCTAGTATATCTAAATGATCCGCTGATCCATGATTCCAATTCCTCAGGATCCCGAATTCTCATCACCCTGCACTTGCTTGTTTGTTGCTCTATTTTTCACTGCTCTATTTTATTTTCATCATGTTCTTATTATTTACTCTGTTTTTAATTTGGTTTATTTCCAATTTTGATTTAGGTTGCTAGATATAAATTTCTATGATTGGCTTGGATTAGAGTAGTAAATTGTGTCTTGAGTGCTAGCTACACTCCTAGTTGGATTGATAGGCTATTGTACTGCGATGATATGATCTAGTAATAGGTATTTGATAGTAAAATCTTGTTATCAGTATAGAATTCTCAATTTTTTCAGAAAAGTAATAGTGCAATTCCATCAGAAAAATTGAGATAAAGGTTTGGGTTAAGTCGCATACCAAGAAAGATGGCAAACCAGTGAATACAAACGCAGCTGAAAAGATTGTGAGTTATGTACTATAAATAGTTTTGTTACGGTTTTGTTAGTGTTTTGCATATACTGATTTTGGTATTGAATTTGCAGCAAAAATCAGCGGTTTTGTTAGTGTTTTGCATATACTGATTTTGGTATTGAATTTGCAGCAAAAATCAGCATAGATTGTCAATAATGGTTATCCATCCTTAACGAAAAATGATGAAAATGACGTACTAAGCCATGTATTAGGACCTGATCATTCGGGTCGATTAAGGGCTTTAGGTAGGAACATGACGAAGACCAAACTAGCTTGTTTCCAGATAAAGAGTAAGTACACGAATGACATGCTAGCGAATTAAGTTCATCTCCAACAAAAGGTTGATGATTAGAAGATATAATTTCTAGAATGCAGAATCAGGGAAAATACTTATATATATATATATATATATATATTAAAATACAAGATAAATCTTTAAATCTAGAATCAAATTTGAATTGTTTTAGTTTGTATCAATATAGAGACATGAATCTGAAGTTGATGAAAACTTAGCTGCAAGAGTAAGTCATTTGTATAAATTCATTATTACTATTTTTATTTAAATTGGTATTCTGACATGTTTTTGTAATTGACTTTGAGTAGAGTGTGAATAAAGTTTGCAATCAAAGTGTTTATTGATCAATCGGTGTGGAGGTGATGATATTGTAGTTGAGGGTCGATTATTTCTGAAGATCTGAATAATATGGTTAATGAATGTCGCTTAGGCCCTATGGACATGAAGGTTTTAGTCGAAACTAAAACCAAGTCAGAAGCTTTTCTTTGGAGACCTACAGATAAGATATCCACAATTAAAGAAGATGTTGGATGAATGATTTCTTGACCTACATCTAAGTGTGTGAATTTCGTAAAGGTAGTCCAACCAGAAGACATTACACCACCAGTAATGTTTATGAGTAACACAATTTTACATTAGTATACGTATATATGATCATATAACACAAATATATTGTTATTTGAATGTGTTGTTACAGTGCCCAAGAACAAATTCTTTGAACAAATTGTAAACTTCTGGATCTGTCAACTGATGATGTAGTTGTGGTTGAGGGACGTTGACAGACACAAGAACATAATGCATTAGTGAATAGACTTTTTCTTGGAAAGGCAGTGAAATTTTTTGTCGATGTGGTACACATGGATGAAATGTTTATATAGAAACCTATAATGGATATGACGTACCTGGAAGACTATCTACATTCTTACATAGTATGGCCTGTCAACAAAGTTGTCTTTGATACATCTCCTACATATTCAACAAGTACTAAATCGTCAGAGATAAATCAGATGCAGGAGGTTCTAATGATCTGAAGTGTGCAACCACTAGTCTGAAGTCTCATATTGACTCTTATGGTCAGAAGTTTGTAGCCACAAGTCTGAAAACTCGTACAAAGACACTAGCATCACAGTCTCCTATTCAAAGATCTTTGGTATATATTATATTTTGATTTTGAAGATAAAGCTTTCTGATTTTATTCTCTCTGTTTATTTGATATCTATTCGTAAACATGGCAGCATAAACATGGTCTTGAAGGTATAAAAGAAAACAAGAAATGCAATTTAATGGATATTGGTGGCAAGAAGAAGTTTGTTGCTAAGGGATGTGTGCATTCAATTTACCCACAACAAATGGTCTATTTTGTTCGTTTAGGGTCTAATGCAGCTAGAGTTTGGGTGGAAGTGGTCAAAGTAGATGATGCAGTAGTTTGAAAGCCATCAGACAAAATTAAGTATATGAAAGATGCTCTTGGTTCGTCTATAGCATGACCAATGGATAAATTAATAGATTGAAGTGCAGAACAAGGGTAAGTTCCCTTTTATTATAAAGGTTGTGCTTTGGTTTTATTTTTTGGTGGTGATTATCAAAACTAATATACATACATTATTACTATTGCAGGAAATGAGAAAACTTTGGTCTAGCTTAGCTAGTACTAATTACTTGACTAAGGATTTCTTGACGCAGAAAGAAATACGAAGAAAATCACATCAACAATGTCCGGAAACGACAACGTAATCAACTCACCTATGAACCAAGTGCAAACAATGGAGAATCCGCCTCCATAGCAACTGTAACAAGCCCGCGACTTGGCTTTGAACCAAGTGCAAACAATGAAAAATCGAGAAGAGCCTTCCAAACCTCCCGGGACCGCCAGCCAAACCACCAACTTTGGTGACAATGCTACAAAATATACTAGCACAAGTGGAAAGAGCAAAGCAAAGGAACAACGAACGTCTTGATCAAATCGAGGCAAGAACAAAAGCACATGGAGTCAGTCACCTGCCTATGTAGACAAATGGACCTCACACGGATTTATTCGTCAGTGTGAAAAGGAACTTGTTCGGAAAAACACCGACTTCACAGTTAACCAACACGGTAAGGCCAAGATATGCTCTCACACTGCAGCCCGTACCGGCCATACTAGACTCTTGAACTGTTTAAGGAATGATGATCAAGATTTAGTCACAAATCCATCAGGCAACTAGCTCGGTACCTGAGAGCGAATTATAACCCAAGCTCGAAACTCGCCATTATCACAGAGGTTGAGAAGGATTTTGGTAAATCACAGACCAAGACTCTCCTGTCTTTCATACGATGGAACAACAGATCTGTTTGGAATCCAAAGTGCCATCAACGTCATGATGGGAGGCTTACCACCTACATCAGGAGGACATGGCATATTACCAACTTTTCGCAGAAAACTTGATCAAAGACGCACTCGTGTGATTCAAAAAGTTACCAACGGGATTGATTGACAGCTTCAACGAGTTAGCCAAATTTTTTATGAACCAGTATGCGATATTTGTCAACAAGTATACCTGAGGAGCAGAGTTACACTCCTTGAGGCAAGGGCTCAACGAGACTTTAAAGTTGTATCATGTCGTTCTAGGAAAATCATGACTAAGGCAAAAGTAAGAGGGGACATGGCAATTGAAGCCTTACAAAATGGGATGATCAGTGATGAAGCGTTGAGAAGGGCTATCTTTGTAAATCGACCAATTACAGTATTAGATGCTTTGTGTAGATCGGCATGGCACGCCGAGTACATTGAGGAACAACAAACTCTGGCTAAGGCTAATAAGATACTAAAGGTTTCCAAAGTAAGATAGCTTAAGGAAGAGTACCAAAAGCATAGATAACACGGCAATAAAGGAAAACGACGAATGGCTACGGCTTTCCAAGTCAGAGAAAGCTAAACCCATATAAGAAGCTATGGAATAAAATATGGAACAACACTTACAACCAGGCAGAGTATTATGCCTTTCACAACCGAGTTGGACACCCAACTTCAAAATGCAAGTAGATGCAAAAATTTCTCGCTGAAAAATTCAGTAAAAGAAAGGTAAACATTTCTGAAGAAGAAACCCAGTTCTTTCGAATGCAAAATGGAGAAAAGCAGAGTTACAAGAAGTACCTAATAAGTTGGAAAATCAAGAGGATGCCGCGAATAAGAAACGAAAACAAGTAAAGAGCGAATTCACTATTCCCGAGTTGGGACCCACAAGGACAGATATCAAAGTCATCATAGGAGAATTACAAGAGTGTGATGATACAATAAGATCAATAAAAAGCAGAAGCAAAAAGTTGTAGATGCGGTCAACATCAAGCCCATGACACCCAGAGTAAGGATAAAACTAGTTAATGTGGAAGTAGTTTTCACATCATAAGACTTGGAGGGTGTAAGTCTCCCACATAACCATCCACTTGTCTAAACCTCTGAATTGCCGACTACAATGTATCTCAGGTTCTTATTGACACCAAAAGCTCGGTAGACCTAATATTCAAGGAAATGTTTGACAAGATGGCACTCTTATATGCCAAACTCAAACCAGCGGATAGAACCTTAACTGTATTTGATGGAAGTTCAATCCATGCTTTAGGCACTGTTAAGTTACCGATTTGCGTAGTAGGAATCATGCGGTGGATCAAGCTCTTGGTGGTTGATAAACCTCTGATTTACAGTATTTTCATTGGAACTTCATGTATACATTCGATGAAAGCCATTCAGTCAAGCTACCATCAATGTGTAAAAATAACAACCAATATGGGGTTCTATACTTTACGAGGTGATCAGAAGCTGTCCAGAATATGTTTCATCGCGTAGTTGAAACTCTGCAACAAGACTTGCATGATAACAGCATCTATCTGTAGAAAAGCTATCTCAGAACCTCCTGCACTAGAGAAACCAAATCCTTTAATAGTAGAACTTGTGAATATCCTCTTAACAGACCCAAAAAAGTGCACCATAATTGGTGTAGGCTTAGACAGAAATATCAGAGAAAAGCTAATTCGGCTCCTAGAAAGAAATATCAGGACCTTTGCTTGGTCCATGAAGAACATGCCCCGGATCGATCCAAGGATAGGAGTTACAAGCTGAACATTAATCCAACATACAAACCAATTAAGCAGAAAAGAAGAAAAGTGGGTCCAAAATGAACTAAGGCAGTAATTGACAAAGTCAAGAAGCTGACCGATGCGAGATCCATTGTTGAGATCCAATATCCCAAGTGGATGGCTAATCACATCGTGGTTCCAAAAAAGAACATAAAATGGAGATCTGTCTTGACTTTACCAACTTGAACAGAGCATGTCCTGAGGATAGTTTCCTTTTGCCAAACATTGACCAAATCGTCGAGGCAACATATGTCAATGAACTTCGCTTCTCCATGGAAGCTACTCGAACACTAACTTAACTACTTATCTTAGACATTTTGGATTTGTACTTTTTTCATGTAGGTTGAATGAGTTACATACTTGTGTCATGTAGGATTGGAACCAAACCTATGTTGTGTTGAATAAATGTGTTGAGTTTTTTCAATTAATCTCAACAATAGATACCTTACGCTAATATAGATATAATAGCAAAAATATAGTTTATAATCTAAGATGATAGCAGTGATAATTAGCTATCATATTATTTAATACAACATATTTTCAATGCTTTTACGAAATATAGTACGTCATTACACAACTATTATTGTAGAAAGAACTACTATAGCACGTTAATTGGATTATGGTAATGTTTACTAAAATAAGTGGAAGCGTTATAACAATAAACATAAAAGCACTTGAATATTGCATATAGTATCTCACTTAAACATAGCATAGACAAAAAATGATATCATATAAGGTGAGCATACCATAGCTGATGATGTCATAACATTTAAGAAAACGCAAAATAACAGGTATGATAGCAGATTTTTCGTGCTAACAATGAGTGTTTTTCTTGTAGTGTCAATTTGCTCTGCAAAATAAATTCAGTTTGGAGGCATGTATGCTATTTCTTGAAA
This sequence comes from Lepidium aucheri, assembly GCA_900406435.1. Lineage (NCBI taxonomy): Eukaryota > Viridiplantae > Streptophyta > Magnoliopsida > Brassicales > Brassicaceae > Lepidium > Lepidium aucheri. The sequence continues at coordinate 14,939 of OVBA01000525.1, read as the reverse complement.
TATATTTTATTTCAAATATATTAAACTATAGTAAGACAAAAATAAAAAGTTACTTGACATACTACATTTGTTTAGTAATTTGTGTTGATGTCATCATTGTTCGAGTAGGATTTAGGAAAAGAATTCTAATCCAACTCGGTGAATTAAGAGGGAGGATGGGCAAGGATTCTATTCTTTTAAGGATGAAAAGAAAACCACTAAGGGTAAAACTACCTACTTGCTCTGTATTGCTTAAACTAATCATCAAAATTTTGTCTCCTTGTGGAGATCTTCCCCTCTATTTATAAAGCATGGAGACGATTACAACCAAATAAAAAATTGGAAATATTACATTTCTGTTGAGATTCAAGTTTATCTAAGAGATTCTACCAAGCTTTTCGGAAATATTCCAAATCGGAATAGATATATTTTTATTTTTTTCTTGATGACGTGTCACCAAGGTTTTCTTATTCCAAAATGTGACGAGTTCCCAAAGAGGAATTTGTCCAAGTTGATATTAAATTAACGAGATGAATTTTCGATTAGTTTTCCAAGTTTACAACTTGATTCTCTTTGTGGCGTACTAGGTTTACTCGTAGGGCATCATTAAGTAACTCGTGGACTGAAGTAAGATTTTGGTTCCCTTTGCGGCGCACTAGGTTTACTCGTAGGTCATCATTAAGTGACATTTTGGCTTCCTGTAAATTTCTATACAATATGTGATTTGTTTATCATTTTTTTATCTTCATCCGAATTGCAAAGATAACTTCTCTATCTAATATATATCTTCTTTCTTCTAACAAGACGTTATTTCCTTGTCTTTTGCTATTTTTGAATTATTCCTCGACAAAATAAAAAGAGACAGAATCGAGTCGGATCTTGAATTTGGAACCAGAGCTCCTGATCCGATTATTCTACATCTTCTGGCGATGTCAGTAGTAGAGAGACTAGGCCAGAAGTGGAAACGCCAAACCGAATCCTTTTGAGTGATTCGGATAACGATATCAAAGTTCTTAGAAGGTGTGGGAAATATGGGGCTGCTGCTCATGTTTTGCCAGTTACGCCAATCCCGGATAATTGTCTCGATGACTTGGAGATGTGGCATAACTCTCTTGATATTCATCTGATGGTGATTACCCCAAAGAAGCTTAAGAGAGTTTCGACTTATGCCCGACTATGAAGAATGTTGAGATTCAGATCCGGGGATCCGATGATAGCCCATGGACTCCCCCAGATGGTTTTGTGGCTGTCTATAATTGGTGGATTATGAGCTAAGATGTGGCTTCCCATTCCTGACCTCCTTCTGAACTACTACTCTGCTCGGAAGAGGGCGATATTGGGGTCTTCAAGGATAATGAACATTTTTGGTGCCTTGATTCTCAGGAGTGAATATGGGGTCGAGATCACAACTCAGATTTTGGAAGACATGACGGGCTTTTGCGAGAGCAAACCCCCTAAAGGGATGTTCTTCGTGAAGGCTAAACATGGCCTTCACCTTTTAGATAGCATTTTTTCCAAGTTTTAAACTTACAGAATCATTACTTCTTTGCTCGTCTTGATGAATATATTTTTGCTAGTGATCGTCTAGACTTTGAGATTGCTTGAGCGATGAAACCCTGACTGGCTCAACTAATTAGTAGAGGAGGAACTTGAATCTAATGGGAGAGCTTCATGAATTTGGTATGAAGGCACAATGGTCATTCATGGTTTTCTTGAAGTATCCGCCATAAAGGAGTTCCTTGTACTTTTCCTATTCCATCTTTTCTCGAATTAACGGAAGAAATTGAAGCTCGAGAAGGAATACCAAAACCAGACTTTAATTGAGTCAGTCAAAATCCAATATATTTTTTAGGCGTCATGGTACTTAGTTTCGATCTTGCCGAATTAAATGCTCATGATTTTTTTTTATTTGCTTTCTGCAGTGAAATATTTGTTGTCTCGGCCTCTCGTTCCAAACTTCTAGAATTTGGTGGATAAACTTCCCGGATCCCACAATTTAGCTTGAAGAGTCTACCAGACGGTCTTGTTAGAAGAACAACTTCTCGCCTTTCAAAAGCTAAGTATGCTTTGTGAGTAGCTTTCTCTCGCTTGCTTCAGGTTCTCAATGTTATCTTTTTCACAGGAACTTAACAAGTCGGAAGTGGGGTTTACAATGCTTTACTTCAGCCTTTCGAGACCAAGGTGCTTTGAGTTGAGGATTATGTTCCTCAACTAAGTAAAACTGAGGAGACAGAGTGTCTCCATGCTGCTGACACTATCATGACCGATATGGGAGGTCTTGAGACTAAAAAGTCAGCTCCAACAGCCGTGACTGGCCTTGAAGGTGAAGCCACCAAGGGATCCAAAGGTTCCTCGTCTTCGAAGAAAAAGAAGATAAAAACCTTGATTAAGATGAAGAAGGTTTCTGCTGAAGAGACAAGTTCTCTGGTTAAGGTCTTAGGTTCTCTGAAAAAGAAACCCAAGAAAAAGAAAACAAAACCTGATCGTAATCAATCAGGTAAACCTTTTGAGTTTTCTTTTGCTAAACGCTTGAGCGAAGAAATGATTAGATGTTATTCGATGATACCAGGTCGTGTTGGGGCCCTTGAGGTTGCGAAGAAGGCAGCTATCAAAAGGAAAGAGTTGGCCCCTTCTCCCAAGTTGCCTTTAAAGAAGAAGGCTAAAACTACCGGTGGTTTCCACTTCGAGTTTGAATTCAAAGAGTCAGCCCCCATTATGAACTATGGCATTGAGGGTGCCGACTTGATGCGTTGTCTTAGGAACTCTCTCGAGATATTTCCACCTCCTACTTAGATGCTTAACAAGAAGGAATATGAAGAGATGGCGATGGCAATGTTCTCGGTAAGTTCCTAACTTTATTTTCTTATTGCCTTTTCCCCTTTTGTTTTAATTTTTGACTTGATCTTTCGTGCCTTCAGCTTGTTGTCCAATTGAATTGGGTTCTCCTTGGCTGTGAGAAGGCTTTAGCTGCTGATACCAAGAATACTCAGAAATATAATGAGATGGCTGACCGTTCCGACCAATCTCACCTAGAAGCTGTCGAAGCAAAATCCTCATTGAGAAAGGCTCAAGATACTCTTTCTTGGGTGGAAACCGAGTTAAAGGCAGAGCAAGAAAGATCTCTCAAGTAAGTTGAGGAGATCTCTGCTCTTAAAAATGCCTTAAAACGTGCCAAAGAGGATCGGCATGTGGCCTTCAAGGCCGCCGAGAAGGCTAATAATGCAATCTCATTGCTACAGGTTGACTTGGAGAAGATCAAGGGTAAACTCTATTTCTTTTTTGTATGGTGATGTTACGGTAAAAGACTTTAGACTCACAAAGGATTATGAGGTTGCATGTCCAACCGATTTGGAAGAATCTTAGCCAGGTTTAGGGATCTCAAGGCCAGCCTGGATGCTCGCCTCAAATATGTCCACTTTAATGGGTATGATAATTTGGTTTGGGCCCTCTTAATGAGAAAGATGGTGATTGATGAGGTTTTTTGGTCGCATACGGAACTGAACACCTTGCGGATGCCAACAAGGTTGCTAAGAAGGAAGTTATCACAGAATTGCTTGATGGTGACTTCACTGTTCCGACTTTTGAAGTTGGAGAATCTTTGAAGTTGGGTGAGGCTGCCTTAGCTTTGCGGGAGGCCTTAGCGCTTTCAGTTGACCCAAATGATGTTGTTGCTCCCAAGACCAAAGATTGTCCTCTGGTTAGTATACGAGATTTTGAACTCATCACTATTCCGATTTGAAGTTTCAAGAAATATGGCTTAAATGATGATGTTGTTTTTCCAAAGGTTGCCGACGTGAAGAAGCCGGATGAAAAAGAGCATGATGGTGATGAGCTTGTCGAGAATGACGAGTCATCTTTTGGCAAACTTTTTTTTGTTACTGTTTGTCATTCCGGGATACTTTTCTTTTCTCTTCTTTTTTTTTGGTTGAAATTGATCCCACTTGCAGGGATGTTGTAAAAGTTCTTACTACAAAATGAATGTAAGATGAACTCGGTTATTCTGACTATGTTATTTGATGTCGATGAAGTTTAATCTAACCTTTAGTGAATGAATTTTAAGTTCCGGTTCAGAACTTTGTGCAAAGCCAAGTTTCAGACTTAATAAAGCCTTTGACTTAAAATGGCAAGATACCAGAATTAGCTTTCTTTGCGAAAACTATGTTTTGACCTTAGTCAAGTGAGATTTCGGGTCTCATTTTGAGTGTGAGAATTAGATATCGTCTTTGGTGAGAACTTGGTCTCAGTTTAACTATGAGAATTAGCTCCTGACTTTTTCAAGAACTTGGTCTCGGTTTAAGTGTGAGAATTAGATCTCATCTTTGGAGAGAACTTGGTCTCTCTTTAAGTGTGAGAATTAGATCTCGTCTTTAACGAGAACTTGATCTCGGTTTAAGTGTGGGAATAAGATCTTGTCTTTAGCTAGAAATAGGTCTTGGTTTAAATGTAAGAATTAGATCTCTTTTTCTTTAAGAACTTGGTGTCGGTTTGAGTGTGAGAAGTAGATCTTGTTTTAAGTTTACGAGGTTTTGCCTCGACGAGATTTTAAGACTCAGCTTATAGTGTGAGAGCTAGGTCTTGTCGTAAGATGAACGTGAGAATTAGACCTCAGGTTTTTTAGGGATAGGCCCCGCTTTTTGGCCTTTAGGGGGTTACTCCCGTAAGCTCTTTTTGCGAGTTATACTCGGCAAGATTTTAAGACTCGGCTTAGTATGAGGGAGAAATTAAGACCCAGCCTTGGTTATGCGAGGTTTTAAGACTCGACTTTAATCGAGCAATATTTTAGGACTCGACGAGATTTAGATTCGTCTTAAGTTGTACGAGATTTTAAGACTCGGCTTAGAGAGTAGGATCTCGGCCACCAAGGTTTTAAGACTCGAGAAATGTTTTATGAGCTTGGACTCGGCGAGATTTTAAAACTTGTCTTAGAGAGTAGGGTCTCGGACTTTCTAGATAATTTAAGACTCAATGAAAGTTTAGCGAGATATCAAACTCAGCGAGAATTTAAGACTCGGCTTTGAAAGTAGGGTCTTGCCTTTACGAAATATGTAGATATTTCCTCTTTTATTTTTTTCCAAATTGGAGATATTATAAAAGTTTTATTATGTTTTAGCTGCTTTGAAGACTACCTACGTACCCAGCACATATCAAGCAAAGACGTACTTTCTGATTACATAGTTAAGAATTTAGAAAGTCATTGAGGAACGATACGAGAGGCACTGAGATGGTGTGACTTCAGTAATAGTAGTGCTTAGTTGATGAAATTCCAGCTTTGTAGAATCATTTCCCCTTCCATTGTGGCAAGTTCATGTACTCTGGATTTCATGACTTTGCAAATTATGTACGGTTATTCCCAATTGGTGTCGAGTTTTCCTACGTTGAGTTCAGCTGTGTCCACAAAGACTTTGCAGAACATGAGGTTCCCTTCCAAAAAATGCATGATGCGTACTTTCTTGTTGTAGTACTTTGCAGCTTGCTGCTGATTATTCTGTACACAGAGCAATGCATCGTCTCATATTTCTTCTAATTCGTCTAGGTTGGTTTCCATTGCATTGTTGTTTGCGTCTTTGTTTTCTTGGGAATGCAACCTTCGTAAAGTCGGCACGCTTGTTTCTATAGGAGCTAATGCTTCTTTTCCGTGAAACAGAGAGAAAGAAGTTCGACCAGTTGACCATCTTGGAGATGTCCGATACGACCAATACCGCTTCTATCCTTTGAGGTGCTTATTGAGTCCATCTAGAATTTTTCTTATTGGTATATTCAGCTTGTCCGTTTCCTTGTGGGTTCTGAGATGTTGACTTGCTAATCGTATGTTCCACTTGGCACAAAAATTTATAAATTTTGCCAAAATAAATTAGGATCTATTATCCATGATGATTTTGTAGCGTAGCTCATGATGACAAATAATGTTCTTTTAGAAAATCATGAAGATGTCTTTGTCCTTGATCTGAGAGTATGCTTCTACTTCAACCCATTTGGAAAAGTAGTCGATCACAACAAGCATGAATCATTTTTGCCAAGATGAAGGCAGAGTTCCAACTATTGTCATCGCCCTGCGAATGAACGGGTGAGGCATGATGGATGATGTCAATTCCTCGGATGGCGCATGAATGAGGGGTCTATGTCATTGGTACTTATTGCACTTTTTCGTACACTGTTCGCAATTCTGACCCATTGTTGGCCAATAGTATCCAAGAGTCCGAATTTTATACACTAACGATCATCCACCCGAATAGTTTCCACCATCTCCTTCATGTGTCTCTTTCATCATAATTCTTATTTTGATACCGTGAATGAAAATAAGCAAAGCTCCATTCGTACTTATGCAGTATAATTTGTCGTCAAGTTGAACGTAGTAAGCAAATCGTGCCTTTAGTCGCATTGCTGTCCATCTGTCGTTTGGGGTTTTACCATCAAAGATGTATGCCAAAATTTCATCTCTCCAATCAACAATTTTTTAATGGATAAGTTAGGTTTATATTGGATTCTTCTGGCATACCACGGTGATTGCCGAGACGATGGTAAAATCTCCTTTTGGTAGTTTAATACTTGGTTTGTCAAACTGGGATTATCCTTCTCTGAACTGGGTTGGTTGTCTGCGCTAAAGTTGCTAAAGCGTAAACCAAAGTATTCTCATCTCTTGGATTTTGTTGATCTTGAACTTCAGTTCCTTAGATAGGTTCTTGACTACTCTCAAGTAGACCTCTATTCAATCTTTCTTCGTATCATAGCCGCCATTACCTTGGTTGACTACGAGTCACAATAATAGTTAATCCAACTTGTACTGATTTCCTTTGCTAGTCGGATCCGTGCAATTAAAGCTTCATATTCAACTTCATTGTTAGATGTTGGAAAAGCTAGACGGATTAACTTTTCCAAAGTTTATTTAGGTGGGCTTACCAAACTGATCCCAATTCCAGAGCCATGTTGCGAAGATGATTCATCGACGAAGAGTTTCCATGTTTGCATATTCTCATCTGATTCCTCCGATTCTAACTCGGGAACTCGTTCGATCAGAAAATCTACCAATACTTTTGATTTTGCACTGGTTCTTTTTTTGTACCCGATGTCATACTCACTGAGTTTGATTTCCCATCTGGTTATTCTTTCTGACTTATTTGGGCTGTGCACTATCGTCCGTAGTGGATGGTTGGTATGAATGATGATTGTATGAGATTGTAAATATGGTCTTAATTTTTGGTAGATAGATATTGAGATTTTGCTCTGTCTAAAGATTTGCTAATGTAGAAGATTGGATATTGAATTTATCGGAATTCTCTAACTAGGACACAGCTTATTGCTGCCACTGAGACTGCAATATATAAGTAGAGTTGTTCACCCTCTTTAGGTTTTGCTAGGATCGGTGGAGTAGATAAGGATTTCTTTAATTCAGAAAAAGAATTTTTACATTCTTCATCCCACTTGAAGGTTTTATTTCCCTGCAGGAGTTGGTAGAAAGGAAAAGATTTGTCGATTCAAATCAAAAGGTTAACTGTACTTTGGCAACTTTGCGTAAGGCAGAGTTTGGTTTTTAGGGGGTGATAGTGGAAACTTGACTTATAAGTCACCCTTCTCTTTTCTATAATTGTCATTGGAACAGAAGGTTTAGTACTCTAATTGGCTTAAGTGCACTCCCTATGATATTGACCGCGAAATGAATCTGTTCAATGTGGCAATTGAGTCTTTGGACTTCTTGTTTGTTTTCTAGTGAAGGCAATTCCTGAACTGCCTTGATCTGCTTTGGATTTGCTTTGATTCCTCTTTGTGCAACTATGTAGCCAAGAATTTCTCGTGATGTTACTTCAAATGTGCATTTTGTTGGGTTAAGTTTCATCTAATATTTGGTTAATGTCCAGAAGCATCGTGCTAAATGATCCACATGATCTTGTGCCTTTTTGGACTTGACCAGCATATCGTCAATATAGACTTCCATTATCTGGATAAGTTGATCGGGAAACATCTTGACAAGTTGTCGGTATGTCGCACCTACGTTCTTCAACCTGGATGGCATGACTTTGTAGCAATACTTTTCTTTCTTGGTGATAAACGAGGTCTTCTCTCTATCTTCAAGGTGCATACCTATCTGATTATATCTCGGAAACGAATCCATTAATAAGAAGAGTTGATTTCATGCTAAGCTTCGAAAAATTGGTCGATGTTTGGTAGAGGACAGCTGTCTTTTGGGCAAGCTTTGTTCAAATTGGCAAAATCGACGCAAACCTGCCATTTACCCTTTTTCTTCTGGACCACGAACAGATTGGCCAGCCACTCGGGATGCTAAACTTTGACGATAGATCCAGCATCGGTTAACTTTTTAACTTCATTGATTATTGCTTTTGTTTGCTTGGGACCTAATTTTTGTCTCTTCAGTTTTATTGGCTTATATGTTGGATCAACGTTTAGTTTGTGGCTTGCTACCCTTGGATCGATTTTGGGCATGCATTTTGTGGACCATGCAAAGGTTTGATGTTTTCTTCTAAAAGCCGAACTAGCTTTTCTCGGATATCCTTATCCAAATTTAGGCCAATGCTTACACATTTTGTTAAATTTGTCAAGTCAATGTTTATAACTCTATCATGACCTATCTGGCTTCTCGGGTTCAGGAGGTTCTGAAATAGCTTTGCCACTGCACACTATGATCATGGACGACTTGTTACGTAGTTTAAATGCGGCAATAAAACATGTTCATAACATCTTCTGGTCGCCTCGTAGTATGTACACTCCAATGTCAGTTGAATTTTTTATGCAATGATGATAGTTGGAAGGAATGGCTTTCATTGTGTGAATCCACAGGGTTCAGATAATGATATTGTAAATTGGAGATTTGTCTGCTACAAAGATTTTGATCCATCTTGTGATTCCTGCTATGCAAATCAGAAATTTGATCATTCCTATGGCGTGGATTGAAGTACCATCAAAAGTGGTCAAGGTTTTATCCACTGGTTTGAGCTTTATATCCAGGAGTCCCATCTTGTCGATTATTTCTTTGAATATTAGATCCACCAAGCTTCATGTGTTGATAAATATTTGGGATACATCGTAATCTACAACTCGGAGTTTCACGACAAGGGGACTGTTATGATGGAAAACTTATTCCTTCCATGTTTTATGCGGTGAAGACTATTCCTGCATCGACTGACTTCAAATATTTTCCCAGAGACGAGGCTTTGAAATTGATCGCAGCTACGACTTTCCACTCATACTTCTTGATTGACCGTATAGTGTCGTTGCACTATTGTTAACCTCCCATGATAACATTCACATCCGTTCTTGCTGGTCCTGAATCGGGGATTTTGATTTTGTTTATTACTCACTTTTTTTTGTTAGGTGTGTCGTCCTCTTGTTTCGCCAGCTTGTTGGTTGCATCTCGCAATTTGGCTTCTTTTTGTTTTTGCAGTTGGAATAGCCGTGTTTCTTCTTTAGAAATGTTCACTTCTCCTTTGCTAAATTTTTCAGCGAGAAGTCCTTGCAGCTGATTATACTTTGATGTTGGATGTCCAACTCGTTTGTGGAAGGCAAAATACTCACTCTTGTTATAAGTATTGTTCCACGTCTTGTCCCATATTTTTTAGCTGGATTTCCCATTTCCCAGACTTGGAAGCTTGGACATCTGCCCTTTTTATTTTATTATAATGCTGTTTCGATTCGTGATATTTCTCTTTTAGTCATTTACCTTTAGGAACTTTTGACCCCTTCTGTGCTCTGGTCAAAATTTGATGTTCCTCAAGATACTTAGTGTGCATGGCCGTCCTGCATAAAGCATCCAAGACCATTTCTGGTTGGTTTACAAAGATATCTCTTTTTAGTGCATCGTCGTTGACCATTCCAGTTCTCAAGACCACGATTGCCATGCCGTCGCTTACTTTGGCCTTGGTCATTATCTTTCTGAACCGCTTGAGGTATGATTTCAAAGGCTCATCATACCCTTGTTTCAAGGATCACAATTCTGCCGCCAAGGTGTCTCGATTGATGAATATAGCGTATTTTCATGAGTAACTCGGCTAATTGGTTGAAGCTGTAAATTAACCCAATTGTGAGTTTTGTGAACTAGACTAGTGCATCTCTAGTCAAATTTTCAGCGAAAAGTAGTACGCTACATCTTCCTGTTTTGGATGGTATATCATTCCACCCATCTGTTGTTCCATCGTATGAAAGGCAACATAGTCTCAGTCCACGATTCACCGAGACCCTTCTTAACTTTTGCAAGAATGGTGGTTTTTGAGCTTGGGCTAGAATTCACCAGATTTCTGGTGCCAAACTGGTTGCTTGATGGAACTGTGATCGCATTTTGTCCATCATTCCCAAGACAGTTTTTGCGTCTAACATTGATATAATGGGTCACGGCATGGGGACATGTAGTGTAGGAACATGACCTTGTCTAATTGCGGTAGTCAACTGCAAACTCGGCGTTTTGCCGAATAGATTTCTCTGCACGCTGGCAAGCACTTCTATAGGAGGTCGGTTTCCTTGTGCATGTAAGTGGTTGGTCCCATTCATCTTGGCTCTCGCTTCGATTCGATCAAAACGCTCATTGTTTCTCTGTTCTGCCGCCAACAGCTATGCTAGCAGATTTTGCAGCATCACCACGAATGATGGTGGCTCAGCTGGTGGTCCTGGGAGGTTTAGAACTTTACGAGATTCTTCATGGTTGTTTTCCAGTGTTTGATCCTGATTCAGTGCTGAGTCGTGATTTGGGTTGAGTTGCTCTGGAAGTGGGTCGTTGATGTGCTATACCGGTTAGTTAATTGTACCGTTGTCTCATGATATTGCCGTGATGGTTGTTTTCCTTACTTCCTTCTGCGTAAGAGATCCTTCAATGTCTTCCCCACAGATGGCGCAATTGTTTAAGTAAGATTAAGCACAAAAACTCTAAATCCAAGTTGGTGTATTATGAAGGAAGATGGGCAATGATTCTGTTCTTTTAAGGATGAAAGGAAAAACATTGAGGGTGAGAATGCCTAGTTGCTCTGTATTGCTTATGCAAATTATCAAAAACTTGGTCTCTTTGTGGAGAAATTTCCCTCTATTTATAAAGCATAAAAGCGGTTACAACCAAATTGAAAATCCAAAATATTACATTTTTGTTGACATTCAAACTTATCTAAAAGATTCTTCCGAGATTTTCAGAAATATTCAAAATCAAAATAGGAATATTTCCATTTTCTTCTTAATGATGTGTCAGACGAATTTTTCTTATTCCAAAACGTGACTAGTTCCCAAAGAACATTCGTCCGAGTTGATGTTGAATTAAGGAGATGACGTTTTGATTAGTTTGCCGAATTTACAACTTGATTGATGTTCCTGAACCGAAATTAGATGTCGGATGCACCTCCAACAATCATATCAAATTCGTACATTATTAAAATGAATTGGATCGAACCAAGTCGTCGGAGATATGCTTACAACAAATAATTTTGCGCGAGTACTCTATTGTAGTTTTGAAATTTAAAAGACACAAAATAAAAATAAAAACGAAAAATAATCATTTACACTTTGTAAACTCTTGCAGGTAGATAAAGAAAACAAGTTGATTCTTTTAAATTAACTGACACCAACTCTACCAATAATCGTATAAGGCATGTCATTAAATTAGTTAAAAATTGCCTATAAAATCACCTACAATTTAATCTAGAGAAATTCATTTGGTCAAGTGATTGAGTATTCGTCTTTTCTTTCTTCTTACTAAAATTCGATTTCAAAAAAAATATTTAATCCTACATTAGATATTATCAATCTAATTATTAAAAAAAAATCTGGTTTCATTCAATTTGATTGCTTATAGATGATAATCAGTTAATAGTGGGAGCAGCACTATCAGGAAAGGTAATCCAATTTCCTCGACCATAGCCATTTAATCAGACAAGATAAGAGTTGACTAGTAATCTTAATTGTTTCTTTAATCACAGTTGGATCAAAATTTAAAATAAACAACATATGAAAATGATGTCTTTGGTCTTGGTAGCAAATCCACTAAAAAGAAAGTTTTACAACTTTCTACTGGCAATCATCACCACTTAGCTAGTCACAGCCACTTAAAACTCACTAAATAAAACTACATTTGGTCACACATACACACACACATGCCTCATGATAAATTCTTTACCTTCTAGAAAAAGCTAATGCAATATTGATGATCACACTATAAGTAGTGTTAATGATCGTTAATTGTAAAATCATTAATTAATTTGGATGGTGGTTATAATAGTATTAAGCATAATCGATTCCTTAATTGGTTAACATGTGAATCATGTAATTGTAGTTACTGTTACAGTTGGAGACTTACATGATTATGCTTAACTAAGTGTGTTTCTTCCATTAATTTGCTTAATTTTCTCGTGAGTAATTACATTGGTGGCTAGATTGCGTTATTGAATGTGTCATATACGGGTGGTAGTGGTTAAAAGCAATACATGATTATATATCATTATATGTGACTAAAATGACAATTTTTCATATTTGGCTGCTAACACTAATGTTTTCCTCATTGGTGCATTTTAGGTATGATCTAATGAAGATACGGACAGGACTTCAGAAGTCGTAATCTTACCAATTTTTTTTTTTTTTTTTTTGAGGTAATATTACCTGATTACTAGTTGAGATTTTGTTTAAAACAATAACTGGTTTTTATAGAAAAAGGTAACTAAAACTACAAAACCCTTACCTGAAAAGTTGTTTAAAGTGAAAATTACATTTTACAAGATGTATAAGAGCTTATTTAAAGAGAGTTTTATAGGAAATGCCATCTTTAAATCAAAAACTATAAGAAATGCCATCACCATTTTTTAATTTATCTCTAGTGCCATAAAATGTATGTCATCACTATTTTTAATTTATGTAGTGCCATAATAGTATATTAATGGCAAAAATGAGTTGTGTGAAAAGATGAACATGTCTTTGAAAATGGGAGAAAAAAGTAACAGATATATATGTTAGACGTCTCTAGTAGACAACAACGAGTCGAATTGCTGACACATATCGCGTAAAAGTACATATCGTGTAAATAGATTACTGACACGTGCCAAATTACTCAAAACAAAGCGTAAACTTATTCTGATTTTGTAATATACTTGTCTTTCGTGGATGTCTAACACATATGTCAGGGACATTGTTGTTTATCATGGACGTCTATCTGTATTGTCACCACCAATTGCTGACACGTGGTAATTGCTCAAAACAAAGAATACGATTATTCTTATTTCTAAATGCATTTGTTTTTCCTGGATGTCTAATTCACAAGGCCGGAATATTGTTGACATCTAACACATATGGTAGCCATCTTTTTTTAATCAAACTTCAGGAGTATATAATCATTTCATGTGTGCCACAAAATCTGATTTTATGGCAAAGATGAGGAATTGTAAATTGATGGCATTTGGTGTAACTTCTAATTAAAAGATGGCATTTGGTATAAATTTCTCTTCTTTAAAACTTATGCACTAGATTATGTAAATTGGGAATATACTTGGTCAAATACTCAAATGTCTATATTTCTACTGGATTTTGTTTCTAGAAAATAGCTCCTTGTCCCATTTTTGATTTCGATTGGCAATTACTTTCATTGTTTTGAAAAGAAAATTTTTTTGTAGGAGATTGAAATTAAATCAATCGTATTTAAGAGTCAAAAACAAACTAAAGTATTATTGGTTTAATTTCAATCTCCTACAAAGATTTTAGTTTTTCAAAGCAACGAAAACAATTGTCAATAAAAACCTTTATCTATCTACTAATTGAAGAAAAATAGTTATGCAAAGTTAGAAAAATTCAAATTTACAGAAATCTTCCATGCATAAAGTCTTTTCCTGTGGTATCATAACCTAGAATTTTGCGGTGCGACTAAAAATCTTACAATGTATTTCATCTCCAATAATAATAACAATTATTATTTTTATTGTTTTTTCCTTTTCACTGAAGTTATATTAAGAGTACATACTATTCAAAAATTACAACGGCAAAATATTTAAAAGTCGGTGAAAAACAAGAATGAAAGAACCCAAACAAAGGAAGCTTTTAAAACAAGTCCCAAAAAAGATCTAGCTAGGATCGTAATGAAAGAAACCTATAACCATACTACTTTGGGACCGAAGCCTAAAAACACTGCCAAGTAACTCAAGACCCAAACGGATGAAAAATCATCATATAGCGAATAGATGTACCTTAAGGATACGTAGAACTATACTAACAGGAATAAATTTCACAAATCTCCCAGAAATGACGAAGTCAAAACTGAGCTGAAACGCAGCCGGCCAGATGACGCCTTCAAACCCTTGAGATCAGCAGACCTCGAATATGTCTTCGGAGTACAGAGAAGGAGCGAACTGAACCTCTTCACGGGAAAAAATTGAACCCGGTACATATAACACATTACACATTCGAACTAGAGAGAGAGACTAAACAGATCAAAGGCAAAAAATCCCAATATCTAATAAAATCCAAACTAAAACTAAATCTGTTTGGCAAAAGAAAAACTAAATCTAGACAAAAACAACAAAAATACACCAAAACTAACATCTAAACGACATCAAAGACAACCATGACAATCAATACAGAGAGAGAAAAGATAAAACTGATCGGACCTACAAACAGAGCTCCAGCGAAGGCAGTGACTGCTCCATTAGTCATTGGTGAATCCCATTCATTGGTGAATCCCATCTTCGAAAACTCAGCAATCTAGAATCATCTCAACACTTTTTTTCAACGAAACTAATATAGACAAGAAGACTAAAAATATAAAAGAATAGATCTGGAGAGAGAAGAAGTGGCCAGAGCTGTAGAAGCCTCCAACCACCTCTCTTTGAGCAATGAACTAGCGGCATTTGGGTCAAGGTGTTAATCTGTTCGAAAAGAAGAAGAGAGAAAGTTTTCTTTTTTTTGTCTCCTAATTTTTATTTGTATTGTAATTATTATTTTTTAAAGGGAAATTTATTTAAATAACCTACTTTATTTTATAAATTACTTAAATAACC
>OVBA01000524.1:0-64087 GCA_900406435.1 Lepidium aucheri | reverse complement strand
CGTACCAAAACTAATGTAAGCTACAGAACCAGGGGATCGCTTCTCTATCCACGCCAAGCAGTTGTGAGGATCGTACAGTAATGTCACTATTTGCGATGTTGTAGATAATAATGCGAGAGGACCGATGCTCAAATAACGTTTAAACTTCGATTTCAGGTTATTCGTCAATGTAGGATCTAACTCTTCAAAGGAATTGATGAAAACAGCATTGGCACGATGTAAAGCAATAGCCATTTGGTGCAACATTTTTGAGAAAACAGAGCCCAAATTCCCAAACACAACTCCTTCTGGTGTGTCTTTGACTTTGATCTTCTCCATTCCTGAGATAAACCCTAATGTTTCTTCCATACACTTATCTATTTCTGTTAAAAAAATTGATTAGTTATTATCTTAAACATTTTATTATCTCATGTTCTTAGATAATATTCCTTAAGTTGCATATTTATGAGATAAAAGACAAAGTCAAAGACACACCAGAAGGAGTTGCATATTTAGATAATATTCCTATGGAAGGCGTTTGAAAATAAATAAGTATTAACCTTTGACTCCGATGGTTTGTCTAATGAGATCTGTGTAGAGATGAGCAGATAGAGAGTTTGATCCGGCGGTCCAGAACGCAACCCACGGCGCCTTCATATCCGTCGCCATATCCGCCGCGAACCAGAAGAACGCATCCGTAAGTAAACACGTCACTTGCCTACCAACCTCCATCTCTGCAGCCGCGATTTCTTTCCGAAGATTCTCCGGTGCCGCTTCGAGAAACAGCTCGATCGCCTCTTGTGGTCTCCCAGTGAACACGTATTCCTCGGGAACACCGTTGGGAACGTCTTGTACTCGAATGTTCGCTGGAAGATCAGAGGAAAACAACGATGTATTGGACTCTGCGGTGTTAAAGAAGGAGAAGACTATGGAGGGAGAGGCGGAGGCGAGGCAGCGAATGACGGTGAGGAGAGGAGCCGCATGAGTACCGAAAGGAAAAGCCAGAATTGCCACGTGGAAGTTGCTGGTTGGCTCCAAGAGTTTGGCCATGATGAAGTTCTGAGTAATAAGAAAGGCGAAAAGAGAGTGTTCATTTATATTGTACTTGTACCTGTAACTCAACCACCAAGCAACTAGGCAGCTCACGAGATGATGTACTTTCTTCATAAAGAAACAATTTACTAGAAATGTAAACCTTTGATGAAATCCAATTATAATTAACGCACCCAAAAAAGAAAAAAAAAAACAGATTACATACTTTATTTAATTTTACAGATTGATTAAATTTTTGTTAAACTCTAATTGAGTTTAGTTTACTAGTTATATAAATAAGAATGATTTGATTCAATAACCATGGAAGATTGCAAAATTAAGGTTGACAATGATAAATTTTAATTATGAAAACAACAATACATATTATCAAAAAGCCCTTCAGATATGTGATAAAAATATTGTTAGCCATCTTTCTAGGGGCTTTTTAATAATATGTGTTGTTATTTTTCTAATTAAAATTTATCATTATCATATATTTAATTTTAAAGTTATTGATTGTCATGGGATGAAATTTCCCTATAAATAACTATATAAATCAAGGTAGTTACGTATTCATAAATGGTTGTACCATTTAGATTAGTGAATTTCTGTGTCTTTTAATTAAGTATCGAAATGTCACAATTAGAAGAGATGCAACTCTTAGATTGTGTCTCTTTGTTATCTATATAAATCAGTTTCAAATAAATAAAAGTTTATATATTCGGTTCTTCTATTACTTTGTCTCATTCTTCTCTTTTCTTCTAGAAACAAATCGATAGTTCTACATGGTATCAGAGCTTATGTTGTTATACGAAGATATCCTCTGCGAATAGAAGAGAAAGATGGAGATGAGAAACCAGAAAAAGAAGAAGAAAAAAAAGAAAGAAAAAGTGCTGACAAGAGAGAGCACCGTGTGGAAGGAGTTCTGAAACTTTTTCAAAGAAGAAACGAGGATGCTTACCTCAAAAAAATGGAGCAAACGTCAAGGAGACGTGATGGTGATCAAAGGAAGACACCAAGAAGAAAGGAGGATGCTTACCTCGAAAAAAAGAAATGGAGCAAACGTCAAGGAGACGTGATAGTGATCAAAGGAAGACACCAAGAAGAAAGGAGGGTGCTTACCTCGGAAAAAATGGAGCACATAAGTATGCTTACCTCAGAGAAAAATGGAGCACTATTTGGTTGAAAAAATTACCAAAGAAGACATGAAGAGGTTCATGCAAAAGATTTGGTGATCAAGGGGACACCAAAAGTGGAGAAAGAAATAAGTTTGAGATGGAGTGGTGGAAAGACAGATTCGGACCACCATCTTTAATTGAGGATAACAGTCGACTACGTACGAAGCAGAAGTTGATATAGCCATCTTGGAAAGATCTACTTGTCTAGTTTCCAGAACATGTTTCGGAATCAGAATCAGAATTAGAGATTCGCTTCGAAGTTATAACCGTTTTTGTAGAGCATATCAAATCTGTCACGAATTTCAAAGAGACAGGAAAGAACAAATGGGTACAAATGATCGGGTACGAATGAAGGGCTACAGATGATTGGGTACCATTGTAGAGGTGTGAAGAAAAGATGTAACCACTAAAAAGGTGCAATTCATCAAAGGGTGTGAACACCAAAGGTTGTGATTACCAAAGGATGTGAATACTGGAGATACCCAGTTAGGGAAAATGCCCATTAGAAGAAAGCTCAGGAAAAAATGAACAAAAATATTCTGAGATCGTCAGATTAAATACAAACGAGTTGAACCTCGAAAGACGGCGAGATCGTTGGGCAGGAAAAGGAAACGACGAGCTCGTCAGTCTTAAATGTTAGTTGATATAATAGAGTGTGACTGACGAACATAATAACTATAAAGTCCGAGGTGAGCTATCTAAGAAAAGGCAGCTCTCTTGTACTCGCCACTTTGGCACAAACAAAAAGTTCTATGTAATCTATTTTATTTTTAATTTATTAATAAAATCTACAAAGCAGATTTTAGGATAAAAAAATGACACCGTCTGTGGGGAGAGAACACAAAAACTACGTGATCTACCAAGGCTAAAAAGGCGAGTAAAAGGCAAATCAACCAGATACGAGAGATTTGGGCGCGACAAGTAACTCAAATCCATAGATGATTAATGCATCTAGTGGAGGGCCAGAAGGGCTCGACGCTACCTACAAAACATGAAGCATAGTTCTGACTGCAATAACGGAGGAAACAACGTATCAATGTCAGTCATGAACCATCACATAATTACGTGTAATAACTAGCACCGTAACAGAGCAAGCACGTCAAAATGAACTCCGAAATCAGGAACTACAAATTAGACTCCAACAACAGGAGAAAGAGTTCAGGAAGCAGCTTGCAAAACACTGAGTCGCCGTCCTTGGTCACGAGAGCGAAAACGTACCAGAGATTTCATCGACACAACAAGTGCCACCGAGTGAAACCCTCCAAGGAGCACGAACATTAGGAACCCATGAGAGAACTAACCGTCGTGTTGGATGGGCAGATCTTATCGTCCATGAGAGAAATGGTGAGTCTGTTTCCCAACCCTTAACGATGGACGATGAACCGACCAGCAATAGCGAGGTTAAGAACTTAAAAGATAGACTATTTCAGGTAGATGCCATTTGCCAGTGAACTCACAACAAAATATGACGTGCAATGCCACTTGAGAGAGGTATGAACAACAACCAAACATGGAGCACTGTGGAAATAAGTGAGCTGAGGAGGATGATGGCTAAAACTCAGCAAGAATATGCCAGCATAAGATCCAATCTCCACCAGGCTATATCGATAACTCTAGAGATCCAGTGCGTGATAGGACAGACTCGCAAAACCCCTTTTACGAAACGGATCTCAAGTGCAAGGATTAGAGACATTGGGAAAATCAACTTCCCACAATACACGGGAAACACGGACCCCAGAGCTCACCTCAACCCTTTCGGCTGGCTGTGGACAAAACACACTTGAACGACGAAGCAAGAGACACTGGCTTATGCGGATTCTTCTTAGAGAACCTTATCGGACCCGCACTAGACTAGTTCTCAACACTATCGGCAGAATCCATAGATGGATTTGAACAGCTCGCAGAAGTGTTCCTGAAACACTACTCGATTTTCATAGAGAACAGAACTGCAATAGACAATCTCCTCAATCTTACACAGATGAAATTCGAAACACTTCGTGATTACATAACACGCTTCAAGGAGATAAAAATGAAGCATTAACATCACCGACGACCTGCCTTTATTTGCTAAAAAGAGGGATATGGCAAGCGTCGACTTTCAGCGAAGACTAACCATACGACCACCCAGCTTGCTGGATGACGCCCTCCATAGAGCGAACAATTTCATCAATTTGGAGGAGCAAAGTACCGAGTTGAGTTGACGATTTGAATAAACGAGCAAGCACTTTGACAAAAAAGAGACAGCTAAAACTCAGGCTAGCTCGAGCATGAGCCAAGGTACGACCACCAGCAAGGCGGAAAACCCACACAAGGACGACACTCATTCTCAGTCGAAAAATACAAAAATAAGAAGCCGCTGGATATGTCAAAATTCTGTGACTACCACCAAACACACAGACATACATTAGATGAATGTAAGATGGTACAATGGCTAAAAGAAGAAAGAAAATGGAAAGAAGGAATGAGAAAAGAGCGGAAAAACAAAACAGAATAACGCAAAGGGACAAAAGCCCAGTATAAAGAAGAGGAAACAGAAGAGGCAGGGAACAAAAAACAAACTTCGAGTTCCAAGCCGCGTGTTTCGGTTATTATCGGAGGGTCAAACCTTTGCAGAAATTTCGTAAATGCGATCAAAGTGCATCAGCGGAAAGCAGAAACACGGCCCATGAGCCTGATTATATATCACAAAGGAAGTAGCGGTCCCGTGATAACATTCCAGGAAAGCAAGACCTCACATCTCGATAAACCACACAATGATGTACTTATAATCAAGCTCGATGTAAAAGGAGTTGAGCTCTCAAGGATACTCGTCAACACAGGGAGTTCAATTGACCTCCTATTCTATGATGCATTTAAGAAAACGGGATTGTAGGACGGCAAGCTAATTGTGGGAAAGACATCCCTCACAAGATTTTCGGGTGACACTGCGATGTCTTTAGTAACAATTTAACTCCTAGTAAACGTGTCTGGTGTTAGGAATATAACAAATTTCGTGGTAGTGGATCGACTAGCGCCTTTCAACGTGATACTCGGTAAACCGTGGCTGTATGCAATGAAGGTGGTTGCATCGACATACCACCAATGCATAAAATTTCCAATAGCCAGCAGCGAGGGAATAGTATATAGCGTACATGCGGCGTCCCGACATTGTTCTCAGGAGAACTTGAAGTGCATTCAAGACAAAGCTTTGTAGCAACTAACAAAGACGCATGTAAATGTCTTTAAAACAACAAACGATCTTGTGAACCAAAAGCCAAAAGAAATAAGGATCATTAAGGTGACTCCAGACCCTAATTTCCCCGATAGGGAGCAAAGCATAGGTGCTGACCTAGATCCCGAAGTGCGACACGAGCTCAAGTTATTCTTAAGGGAAAACATGGAAACATTTGCCTGGACACCACATGACATGGTCAGAATTAACCTGTTAGTAACCACCCACGAATTAAACGTTGACCAAATCTATAAGCCCATAAAGCAGAAGCGGAGAAAGCTCGGCCCAGATAAAGGAACAGCTGTGTGGGATGAGGTAGAAAAATTGCTTAAGTTGGGATCGGTAAGGGAAGTAAAATAACCGGAATGGTTGGTGAACCTCATTGTCGTACAAAAAAAGAACAAGAAATGGAGAGAATGCGTGGACTTTATGGATTTAAACAAGGCGTGTCCAAAAGATAGCTAGCACTCCCTCACATCGATAAAATCATCAAAGCAACGGCAGGACACCAAACGCTGTCCTTTATGGACGCATTCTCTGGCTACAACCAAATATTCATACATCCCAACGACGAGGAAAAAACATCCTTCATCACGGAGCAATGCACATATTGCTACCGAGTAATGCCTTTCGGGCTGAAGAACGCATGAGCAACTTATCAGCAATTGGTAAACTTTATGTTTGTCGAGGAGTTAGAAAGCATGATAGAAGTGTACATCGACAACATGTTGGTCAAATTAAATGATGCTAAAGACCACGTCGGAAAATTATGTTGTTGTTTTAAAATCTTGAACAAATTTAGAATGAAGTTAAACCCCGCCTAGTGTGCATTCAGGGTGTCCTCGAGCGAATTCTTAGGGTACCTGGTCACCAAAAGGGGAATTGAAGCCAACCCGCATTAGATAAATGCATTGATAAATATGCGCCCACCACGATTGAAAAAAGAGGTTCAACAATTGACAGGACGAATAACAGCTATAAACCCCTTTATCTCACGCTTGACAGATAAAAGCCGGCCATTCTTCAAAATGCTAAAGGACAATAAGAAGTTTGTTTGAGACAAACAATGTCAAATTGCCTTCAATAAACTTAATAGTTATCTAATGATGGCGCCAATCCTAGCCAAGCCGATGCACGACAAGAAATTATACCCCTACTTTGCGGTGTCAACAACAGTAGTAAGCGGGGCTATAGTCCGATTCAAGGTAAACGAGCAGTACCCGATATACTATATCAGCAAATCTCTGGTCGAAGCTGGGATATGGTATCCCACAATAGAGAAGTTAGCGTTTGCCCTGGTAAAGACAGCATGGAAACTGCGCCCATATTTTCAATCTCTTCCAATAGTTGTGATGACCAACCAACCCTTAAGAATTATCCTCTATAGCCCGAGTCAGTTAGGAAGATTAGCCAAATGGGCAATCAAAATCAGCGAGTATGATATAGAGTATCGCCCTCGAACCAGCATGAAGTCTTAGGTCCTGGCCGATTTTATCATAGACGTCTATAGAGACATCAGTGAAGAAGGCACCAACCAAGAAAAATGGACGGTCCATGTTGACGGCTCATCATCTCGGAATGGAGTGGGTTTCGGCCTACGACTGATGTCACCAAATGGAGAACTAGTCGAGTACCCCTGTCGCTTGGGATATCAAGCTTCCAACAACGAGGCCAAATATGAAGTTCTCCTCACTGGCCACCTCCAGATAGCAGCAGGATTAGGCATCAAACACCAAAAAGCATATAGCGATTCTCAATTACTGACTAGCCAATTTCATGGTGAGTACGATGCCAAAGACTAAAGGATCAATGCATTCCTAACACTTATCCGAGATGCAACATCAAAATTTGAGAAATTCGAGCTCGAGCAAATACCACACACAGAGAACATCGCAGCGCAAGCCTTGGCCGCCCTTGCGTCGACATCAAAATCTTTTATTAAGCGTATAATCCTGATAGAATACCTAGAAAAGACAAGCATCAAGACCGTGACAATGGTCCTAGCCATCACTTCAGTAAACTCGACTGACCAGTCCGTGCATGAGGCGGCAATCATCATGGACCCGAATTAGAAGGGGCCAATCACCTTGTATATATCTCAGAGAATTATTCCTCAAGATTAGTCGGAAGCAAGGAAGTTAAGAACTCAGAGTGCACAATTTTGCGTCATAAACGATCGCCTCTACAATCGGAGCATTGCATGACCTTTTTTGATATGCACAACCAATGAGGAAGCAATGCTTGTCCTCAAGGAAATTCACCTTGGGATCTGCGACATCCACTCTGGAGGATGCGCACTAGTATTCAAGGTAAAACAACAAGGCTATTATTGGCCAACTATGATAAAAGACTACAAAAATTTCTCGAGGAGATGCCAAATGTGCCAATGCCACGCTCCTTCATTCATATCCCGAGTGAAAAAATTGGGTAATTGCTCATCCCATATCCATTTATGCGCTGGGTAATAGATGTGGTCGGTCTGCTAGAACCATCTAGCAAGAGGCGCCTCCGGTTCGTCCTCATCGCCACTGATTATTTCCAACAAATAACATGGTCGCAAGTACATGAGTTCCTTTAACTGACAATGGTACCAACCTCGTGTCTCAACAGGTCAATATTTTTTGCCAAGAGCTGTAAATCAAGCTGACATCATTAACACCGTGTTATCCGCAGCGAAATGGTCAAGCAAAGCAACTAACAAGAAGATTCTAGCGAATTAAAGAAAAGGTTAAATTCCAAGAAATCCTTGTGGTCAGAGGAATTACAATCAGTATTATGGGCATACCGAACAACCCTACTTAGAGCTACCAAAGGAAGCCCATTCTTGCTGGCTTATGGTGTTGAAGCAATGGCGCCAGCCGAACTCAACGTACTGAGCTTAAGGAGGGATGTGATGGTTGACCAGGAGAACATAAATATGTAGCTCGTAGAGGATCACATCGACACAATAGATGAAAGCCGATATCGAGCGGTGGTAAGAATCCAGAATCATCAACAGGTAGTTGCTAAGTTCTACAACTCTAAGGTAAAAAGCGCGAAGGTTCAAGGAGGGAGACATCATACTCAAAAAGGTCTTCGAAAACACTAAGGAGCTAAATGCCAGAAAGCTGGGAACAAATTGGGAAGGAGCCTACTAAATTAGTATCCTCAAAGACAAAGTCTATCGCCTACGAAACCTAACAATCGGCAAGGCAGAGATCATACCATGGAAACGTTATGAATCTAAAACACTAATAATAAATAACTATGCTAGGTCTTGATTCCATTTGGAGAAATACGTAAACAACTCGTATAAAGACGAGTCTATCCCCCTGATATTCTTTTTTCTAAAAGCTACAGGGAACAATGAATGCAAAAAAATAGTAATCACATAAGCCTAAAAAGGGGGAAAGCCCGAAGCTAAAAAGTTGGGGGTAGACCCACATAAATACTTAAAAAATAGAGGTAGAGCAAGGAATTAAGTTTAAGATACAAAAGAAAGGGAGGAGAGAACGAATAAGCAACCTAAGCCCAGGCCTCCGTAGCAGTAGCACCCCGCTCGGTGGCTTGAACCTCGTCTGCATTGGCGGTTTTGATAGTACCCCTCTCAGTAGCATGGTTCCCTTTAGTGTTAGCTTCACTTTCAGCTATTCGCTCGGCAGCCCTAGTCTCGTTGGTACCCGGCTCAGCAGCAACCTCGTCGGCAGGAGAAGAATCCTCTATCAGATATTTAGCAGGATCAACAGGAGGCTTTCTTACAGAGGCCCTAGTCCCTGGAAACAAATCAGGGAAGGGCAGGTCCTCAACAACCAAATTAGGTTCCTCCCTATAGTGCGATTTTGCCGAAACTAGCCGCTTGCTAAGCTCCATCCGCTCTTTAGCTGCATTAAAATCTCCAGATTTAAACTCGTCAAGAAACATGAGATTCAAAGGGAACTCGCAAATATCGGGACTAACCGTCCATTTGTCCTCCTTACGAGCCCACTTCTCGCAAAAAAACTCGAGCATTTCACGCCAGCGAGAATCAAACGCATCGTCTTCTTTTCCTCAGAAAGGACAGAGAGTTGCAAAGCAAGGATGTTCTTCTCTGAGACAAGAGCCTTTTCCTTATCAGCAAACTGAGTCCTCACACCCCTAAGTATTCCCTAGAGCTTGGTGTAGGAAGCCTGAAGCTTCTCATACTTCTCACCCGAAGGAAACTCCATAAGCATGCTCTCTAAGGTGAACACGACATTGTTTATCTCTGCGGAAGCCTGATCAGTAGAGAAGAAACCTTCTTGTTGAGAAAGATAAAAAACAACGTGTACCAATAAAAACATGAGAAAAAGGGTAATATCCGAGCTTGAAGCGCAAGAACGTTCTTGAATTTGTCGCGCCGAGACATTTTGTCTACCGTAAAGAGTGGCACCTAATGAGTATGGAGGAGAGCAAGAACCTCAGACGGGTGATCAATAACATGTTAGTCGACATGATCAGAATGGGCTTGAAAATCAGGTTCGACACTAGAAGAGGCGCTAACCGATGCATCGAGACGAGTTCGCTTAGCACGAGGCTCCAGCCCGCTCAAAGCTTTATTTTGGGGGGCAAGAGCCTGAGGCATTTTCCCACTCACAGGTGGTCTAGAACCACCCTCCATCCTGTCTTTATCTTTCTCCCTAACAACTCTTTGCCTTCTAGGAGCCGAGATAGGCATCACCTTTTTCCTGGGACTTTGAGATCGGCGAGCTGAGGACTTAGGATGACGAGAAGAACTGACAGCAGACTGCTTAACTGTCGGACATCACAGCAAGAATTACAAACTCAGAAGCAAGAAATCATGTTCGAAATAAAACCAAAGATAAGAAGCTGACCTAAAGAAGGGCTCGGAACAACAGGGTCGGAGTTTAAGCAGCACTTGACCTGGTGAGCAGACAAAGAATCTCTGTGCACCTTGCCTTCTCTCAGCTTTGCAAAAAGTCTCTAAATTGCTTCCGCAAACAGGGGCGACGAATGATCTACAAGCAAGGAAACCAATTAAAACACCACAGGAAAAGAATACGAACGAAAAACAAGCGAAACACCAAGCAACCAGATTTTTATCTCTACTCATGAAGGACATAACCGGGGTCGAGTCCTCTTATAGCTGCTAGGGTGAGTCAAAAAAAGAAGAACTGCCACATCCAGTGCGAATCCTTATTATGGATTTCGTCAAGGACTTTGCGAACATCGCGATTGGAAAGATAGACCATCCTAGAACTACGATTCCTCTTGACAATGTAGAAGCACAAAAGCTTATAAGCGGCACTAGGAATACCGGCTTCCGTCCCGCGAACGAGCAAAGCAAGGACAACCCAAATAAAAGAAGGGCACATTTGAGCAAACAAAAGGTTCAAAGAATGGAGAATCGAGAAAACCAAACTAGGGGTGGGGAAGCGAAGGTGGCAGTCAGTGAAGTATGTGGCGTAAGCACAAACCCATCCCTCCGGAGCATCTCTAGGGGATTGATCCTCACCGAGCGAGCAGTTTCAAGCTCTTCACGGAAGTTGAAATACGCACGGAGGCAGGCCAGATCATTAACTCTGAACGCTGTTGGCTTTCTCCGCCGAGCGACTGCAGTTTTAGCCACCAACCTCTGCGAATCATCAGATCAAAATCAGAATTTTAGTAAGGGTTCAGAGAGTAAGTAAGAGAATTACAAGTAAGATGACTAGTGCTCAATTCCACAGCCATAAAATTTCCAGAAAAGTAAGAGGATTACGAAGAAGAACTCATACAATAACAAGTAAAGGAGAGGAAAGGTCTTCGAAAACACAAAAATTAAAGAGAATTGAGAAGGTTACCTGTAACACTAGCAATAAAGATAATAGAAGAAGAAGGGGGAAAGCCTTTAAACCAAGAAAACGTAAATAAGCATAAACGGTAAAACCAGTAATTGTTGGCAAATCAAATAGAATCCTAATCGTCCAAACTCAAAAAGTGAATTTCGAATGAACGGACATGATCAGCTAACATAAAAGCCAGGAGAACAAGCCCGGAATGGAAGTGAGCTCGCTTACGAACTTAAGGAACTAAGCAAAACTTTAAAAATGTTAAAAAAAAAACTTATCACAAGAGATTAATGAATGCTCAGAAAGCGGGCAAAACCTTGTTACAAAAGGCAAGTGAACGCTAAAAAAGGATTCGAAACCTTTTTACAAAAGACAAGTGAACGCTCAAAAAGGAGTGGAAACTTTGTTACAAAAGAAAAGTGAGCGCTCAGAAAGGAGAGACAAGATAATCTAACTGGCAAGATCGTAAAAGAATATTAAGCGCGCTTAAGAACAAAAGAAATCAAATTAAACCATAAGAAAAATTCTTTAATCCTCCAATAAACAATGATTTGCAATAGGCGAGGAAACGGGCTCATAACCAACAATGGTGTTCACATCTTCCTCAGAGTCTGTCAAAAAGCAATGGCGGTCCGAGCTGAGATCCAAGACATCATTAGCGTCATCCTTGCAGTCCTCTGCAGCTAGGAGATCTTTCTCCATAGCAAACGAGATGTCATATAGAGTTGAAACTCTGAACTTCATCTCTTTCAGTAGCTGGAGCCTAATGTCAGCACGAGACTTCAAAACCAGGTAATCACAGTTCCTCCTCAAACGCTTGATCTTATAGCAAACTTCAGCCAAGTAGTGTTTATATCGCCTCCGAAGCAAGCTAGACTTTTTACGAACAACGCGAGAAACGACTCTCTCTCTTGAAATTCTCCACTGTTGGTGCTCGAAACGGAGTGTCTTCACGGAATAATCAGCCTCATGACAAGTAGATGCTAATTTCTTTTTAACATCATCTATCTCAACTCGAAGATTGGTGATTTTGGTATCACGAGCAATTACCACATCATTGAGGATTTTGATCGAATCCATCAAGCCGCTGGGAGACGAACTGGCTAAGCTCGAAGTCAAACCAACCAAGACACCAGAGTCGAAGCCACCAACAATTTACTAATAGAAGCCATAAACTACAAAAAAAAGAAAAGAGAGTTCATAATCATAGTAAAGAATTTCAGAAAGGTGAAGAAATGAAAGGCACTGACTGCTCCAAAAGCTCCAACAAGCTCAACATAAGCATCCTTAGACGCCATACTCTCCACAAGAGGAAGGGAATGACCCCGCAAAGTAAAGCGGTGAAGGAGCTCGGACATCATCTGAGGAACCTCAACAATTGGATGATCGCAAGTATGATTGAAATCCCAAGCGTAGCGAGGGTTACCAGAAGACGAGCTTGGCAAATCACGAGCTCGCTTAGATGGGCGCTCTTCTTGAGCATGGAGGAATGAGGATGAACGCTCTTCCCCAGAGAAGGTTCCTTTCCCTTTCTCTGATCGACAGGAAACTCAGCTACCGGAACAGAGCCAACAATGTCAAGAGGGGCATCAAAACCATGATCAAGAGAGCTAGATGATCCACCATCCGGCGATGGCTTAGGGTAGCAGCACGACCAGATCCCCTAGATCGATGAAGGGATTCTGAAGGATAAAGACAATAATGACAAAAAGGAAGCCTAATAAAAGGGGAACAAATTAAAGGAACACCACTAAACTAGCACAAAAGGATGATTCAACATGACTCGAACAATGAGATAAAGGGGAGCGAGCCATTGGGAACATAAGAAGAAGAGTCTTAAGGAAAAGGGTACGACAAACTCTCTCCGGGTTAAACGAGCCCAATGATAATCAATCCGCTTAAACCTATGAACTAAAGCTAACAACTCTTTGTCTCCTAGAGCGGGCTTGTGGAAAGCTAAAAAAAAGAAAAAACGAACGACATTCAATATGTGACAAAAGTAACGAATGCAAAAGAAACCTTTATTCTAGAAAACCAAACTACAAACAAGATGATGAGAGTTCAGCACGCAAACAGAAGGAAAATCCCCGATCGCCTCAAGGCAAAGGTTGAAATAGAAGAGCTTCTCATCCCATCCATCCTGTCGAACCAGAAAAACTTTAAAAAACTTAACTCCGAGAGAAGTGGAAGCATAGAAAATCGGGTGAGGCCCAGATCTGCGAACCACAAAAGCTGAAGAAAGAGCCCTAGAGAAAATGCCTCGTCAATTTCACAAGCAAGAACCAGTGACACAATCATTTAGCACATAAAGTTGAGAACTACTTGTATGAATGAAAGACCTAGTGAATCAAGCAGAGAACGCAAATGGGAAGGTATCAGATAAGAAAAATGACAATTGTCGAAGAAGGAAGACAAAATCGAAGCATAATCGGACGGAGAATCCGTCAGAAATCGAAGGTCGATTTGGCCAGGAATGTGATGCTTGACTCGGAAACTCTCAAGGTCATCCGCTATGAGAAGAGGACGACGGGAAGTGATGTGATTGGCAGAACCAGCGGATGAATGAGCCTTCAAAGACGATGGGTTGCCAAAAGACATGCGCAGAGCCATGAGCATAGACGACCAAAACGAGAGAAAAGGAAAGGAAAGAAGGTGGAAAAGAAAGAATATGAAGCAGAACAAAGAAAGAAGACAAAGCAAAGTGAGAGAGATAACAATAGAAGGAATACGAAAAGTTACCTTGAGAACTATGACGATAGTAAGATAAACAAACTAAGAGTGAGAGAGAGAAAATTTATACAACCGTCGATATGGAATACTAAGGATCACGATCAAACGTGGAGAAAAGAAAATCGCGGAAATTGAAAATTAAAAATTTCCCAAATCCACTAAATTTGGTAAGATTTGGGGGCAAATAGAGATACCCACTTTGGCATGGTCCAGTTAGAGAATAGACCTATTAAAAGAAAGTTCGAGAAAAAAAAGGAAAGAAAAGATTCTGAGATCGTCAGATTAAATGCAAACGACTCCGACCTTGAAAGACGGTGAGATCATCAGGCTGAAAAAGAAAACGACGAGCTCGTCAGTCTTAAATGTTAATTGATATAATAGAGCGTAATTGACAGACAAAATAACTATAAAGCTTGAGGTGACTTCACTAAGAAAGGACATCTATTTTGTACTCGCCACTTTAGCACAAATAAAATGATATCTGTAATCTATATTCGTTTTAATTTGTTAATAAATTCTACAAAGTGGATTTTAGGATCAACAAATATTATAAAGGTTGTGATTATCAAGGGATGTAATCATTAAAAGGTACAGATACCAATGATTAAAAGGTGCAGATACCAATGAGTTTGAGAATAGAGGGCATCTAAAAGAAAGAGAATGGAAGAAAGATACAAGGACTGTTGATCAACAAGACATGATAGAAGATACGGTTGCGACGAAACTCATGTGAAGAAAACCAATTTTGAAGGATGAAGAACCTGGATTTCTCATGTGGTTAATGAATGGCGATGGTTACAAGTGACCAACACATAATGAAGATATGTCATAGAAGGTTTGATCACGTGTATTGAAGATTGTAACAAATGCAAAATTAAAAATTGGTAAAAAGACTACCTAACTCTCAAGCAAAAGATGGTTTTTCCAAGGAAGAATTTTGATGTGAGAACAAAACTTAATTAAGGGAGAGTGTTAAACTAGAATTGAGTTTAGTTTACTAGGTATATAAATAACTATATAAATTTTACGTATTCAGAAATGGTTGTACCATTTAGATCATAGAACGGTTTTGTCTTTTAGTTAAGTGTGAAAATGTCACAAGTAGGAGATATGCAACTTTTAGATTGTGTCTGTTTGTTGTCTATATAAATCAGTTTTGTGTAATGTAAATTAACAAATTTCAGATAAATAAAAGTTTATATATTCGGTTCTTCTACTACTTTGTCTCTTTTTTCTCTTCTTTTCTATAAACAAATCCACTGTTCAACAATTTTTAGGACTTTTGCAAATAAATCTTCATTTCTGCAAATTTTCTTACATATCTAAAAGTACTAAAAAATCTTGAAATCATCCCTAATACATAACATAACATTTCTATCACATACTATAATATATACTCCCCTCTATTCCCATGATGTTTGATTTTTTTATAATTTGCACATAGATTAAAAAATAAAAAAAATTGTATTTAACTAATTAATTAAAATATTTTATGTGTTAGAAATAACACATAATAATAACATATGTGTGAATTTGAGGCCGCATGGCCACGCCTTTTGTAGTCTTAGAGTCCTAGTAGGTAGTAATCATTATACTTCCACTACGTCTTATTATGAACTCCATCTATTAATAACTAATGGGCCAAGTTTAAGTCACCTATTAATATTATGTATACAAATTTAGATAAAATTTTGTGTTTGGATCCAAATTTACATTATCAATTGGAATTGAAAATCTTAAATTCTATAAGGAGCAAAAAAATGTTATTGTAACTTTTCTTACTTATAAAAGCACTATAATGAAATTAATATCTAACCATTTTTTTATGGATTCTAATATGTATGTAAATGTTCCTCAAAATGAATTTTTGTTTGATCTAAATGAAATTCCATTAATTGAATAAAGTGGCAGTGAACATTTAAATGAAATTCCATCAGGTGAAATTTTGTTTTTCTTTTTGTTTCCTTATTCATTGATTTCTTATAACTATATTTTCATTGAATGATTCTTTAGAATTTCAAAAATTCATATGCTTTTTATTTATGTACGACATTAAATTTACAATTCAATCTCTAATATTTTTTATTAACAATATAGTTGGATATTGTCGAGGATAGGTGGCTCAGTGGTGCAACCACTTTATAAATATTCAAAGTATCAGAGATCGAACCCCCTACCTAAAATATAAAAGAAAGGGATTAAAGGCCACTAAACCAGTTGACAAAAATAATAATATAGTTGTATATTATGTATTCTAAATATTTTATCTCAATATCTTAACATATAGTGAATATATTTCTCAATAAGCTATGGTTCATAATAAACAAATAAAAGACAGAGAAAAATTAGAGATTTATTATGTTCTATTAGAGAGAGAAGTGTCAATGAAAACATGACAAATACTACAACAATGGAAATATCCAATTTATTATTGATGCCTTTACAAATGATTTAACGAATTTGGCGACGAGCTAAAACTACTCCAAATGACAAAATTATCTCTTCTTACGTTTATGATATTTATATAAAAGCAAAGAGTTTACTTAATTTGTATTACCAAGTCTCTTCTAACATTTGTAACAAAAGTTCAACAATGGTCATTATAAACTTAATAAAAATACAAAAGATAAATAAACCAACAAACAATTTAGGAACCTACCAAAACTAAAAGAACATGGACAAAAAGATCTTCAACAAACTCAATAGAAATTCTTTGTTTGGAAGGACATTTCCTTCATCTTATTCATCATCACAAGGCTTGTTTAAATCCAATTTATGAGTAGTGTATAATTTGATCATGTAAACATCTTTTGAGTACTTACCTATTTCTTCTTCTTCTTTCATTTTTTCCATACTTTCTTCTTGTTTCATTTTATTTCAGAAAAAAGAAACAAAAGAGGATTAAAAAATAAATAAAAAAGAGTTGTACTTTATAGCTACTGTACATAAAACAATTTGGCTTTTCATTTTCTTCTTTTAGTCATTTACATCATGAATGTAATTATTCTCGACTGACGATGACCATTATTTTAATAAATTAATTTGTAAATAAAGATATATTAAATATTTCAAAAATTAAACTTTATGGAACAGAAATATATATTCAGAAAAATCAAACATCATAGAACAGAGGATATAAAATATAAAATTTGTGGTGCACAACATCTACGAGTAGCCAATAATCACAATCTGATCTATACTGTAGGTCTAACTCATGTTCTAAAATTAGTTTTTTTTCTTAAATACCGAAAAACCATGATTTTTCAAGAAATTAGATTCAATTACTACTAGTTCTAAAATTATTTTAAGAGATAATTAATAATTTTTACACACTTATTAGTTATCCAAAAATCATACACCTAATCATTATGGTAAAATTTTACCAGATTTTTTTTTTCTGTCAATTAGCCTATTGACTTTTTAATTTCCCTCCTTATATTGTAGATAGAGAGTTCAATCCCTGGTGCCTTAAGAATTTGTAAAGTAACAACACCACTTGATGATTTGTAAATTTTACCAGATTTAGGGTAGTAGTTTTCTAAACTAAAACATATGTTAACAATTATCCGACAGACTTTTAAATATGTGTGTCAGTCAACTAATTTGCCAGATTTGAATGTTTTAGATTTTGGTTTTTAGTGTCGTTCAAACACTAAAACATAAGGTATGTCCGAATACGGTAGGAATACTTTTTTTGGTGGTAAAACAACTTTTGAAGAATACCCAATAAAACAAGCCAACCAGATTTTTTGACTTTGCAATCATGCATGTAGAAAATTATGAAAACTAGAGGATCAAACAATTCCATATTTGAATAAATTTAGATTGGAGAAAGAAGGTAATCTACCTAGACTGAATGAGTTTCATTTCCTAGGATGGTGCTTGTGTTATGATGATGTTTGCTTTTTACGCTATCAAATAAATACAACAAATGCAAACAATTATGACATTGTAGTACCTGAAGTTCGAATCTACATAGAGCTTATAATCAACGTGGTAGGATTGCAATGAATCAATTTTAGCTAGAGAAGATAAATAAGGATTTTCGAGAAATAACTACTACTCAACTAAGCAAGAAGCAAAAATAAGATTGAAACACAAATAAAATGGTAAAACGAGATGAAACAATAGCTAAGCAATTGGTATAAGACAAGGCATATGATCCAAGGGAAAACAATCAAATCAAGATGCACAAAATCTAATTAAGAACCATCCTAGGACATGAGATTATTCTAATCTAGCTTAATCCACTCTCATGGCATTAAACTCTTTGCTAGGTTATCAATGAAGCTAACTCTCTTTTGCTCACCAACATCCTATCAAGCATGAAGAATCAACCTCGCAAAGACCGCTCCCCACCTTAGCATCAGCCTTGCTGGCTAGAAAAGGAAAGCTCACAAAAGGGTATTTCAAGCATTTCATCAAATACCCCTCGGGCGATGAAAATCCTAGCATTTAAACATGATAATTACTCCAGATCTAGCATAAAGAACACCCTAAGTGAAGAAATATAAAGATCTAACAAGGTAGGCTTCAAGCTCTAACCATCTAACTCCTAGATCTCTCAAACTTTTAACCTATCATTTCATTACTCAAACATGGTGAAACAAAAACAAAAAAAGAAGAAAAGATGAAACAAAACAAACACATAACGATAAGAAACAGATGAGAAAAGAAATCTTTAATAGAAAAAGGAGATAATCCAAGGATCATCATCCAAGCGAGTCTTCAAAATCCTCTCAAAGTAGCCACCTAAATTGTTTGGAAAATGAGACTTTCTTCTATAAACATGAAAGAGAGCCCTTAAATTTTTAGGGTTCCCAACAAAAAAGATTAGGCTAAGCGGTTCGGATCAACTCTGAGACAAACCGGGTTGGATCCGTAATAAAATTAAAGGAAGTGTTGGTGTTCGTACATGTTACGACTGTGAGTGGATTGGTTAAAGGACTCTCTGTGTTGCGGCCGCAAGTGGTATTGTAACAGGCTGTAACCTCCAATGGTTCGCTCGCAATATGCTGCGAGGGTGGCAATACATGTTACGGATGCGAGTCATCCAGTAGTGGGCTGCAACCTGTGCTGATTCAGTCGTGATCCCCTGCATAGATGGTGGTACACGTTGCGGCCACGAGCAGGTGGGTAGCGGGCCACAATCTACGATCCATCTGCTACCCATCTTTTCCATCTCTCCTCATGTCAGTTTGTCTCAACTCCTAGGTTTAGTCCATGCTCAATCTTCTCATACCCACCGATACTCCATTCACCTAGAAAACAACAAAAGGAAAAATATGTGATTCTCTATTCTAAGATTCTAGAATGCAAAATAAGTGAAAACCTATACTAAATGAATATGGTTCCTAAATGATGCAGAATAGATCAACACATGCATGAATAACTAGCTAAATATGATGTATATCAACTCTCATGGACTTATCTTTTGCTTGTCCTCAAGCAAGCAACAAACAAGACCGCAAGGAGAGGTTAAAGTCGGGAACTCAAACCTTAGGAACCTAGCAATGTCGAGCATAATAGGTCAAAGAGATTGACCAAACCTTGTCAAAAGCACTATTCTTAATGAACTCTAACTCATCTAGGCTTTGCAAATTGTTCTCAAACAATGAGTAGTCACAAAGTCCACAAACTCTCATCTCAACCAATCTTCACATTCAATTATTCTAGAACCAATGTGCAGTCTCACATATGAGCAAACAATCAAACCCAATCACAAGGAAATAAAAGGCTAGAAGACATTAAAGATGAGTGCAAGGCGGGTTCAAAAAATTTATTCGGTGACTTATCTCTCAAAATCGGAATGCAAATTATTATGAAAAATTATGTCAAGGCAGAAACAATGTATACATACAAGTCATAACATCCATTTTACACATACTATACATGTAGTTTACCAACCCAAATCTCAAACCAATTCCTATTTCTACCTTTGTATTCATTTAAACCCAAGGAATCACATATGATAATTCAATCAAGCACAAAGCACACATCTTTTTGAAACAATGGAAAGCAAATACAGGCTCTTTTCTTTGCGATCCTCTACCCTTTTTCTTTTGATATCATTTTTAAATATTTTTTTTACTTTTCGAAGATTTTTTCAATAAATACACGATAGAGCTAAACACACATCTTTTCCCAAGTTCTAAGTGATACCCATTTTTTTTCTTTATCCTTACACCCATAACCACATTTTTGTTTAACCATTTATCCATTCCATCCCCAATTCCCTTTTTTCAGCTTTTCTTTTCATTCCAACAAAAACCCACAATCGTTAAACGAGATGCAAACCCACCTATTATGAGTACTAATGCTAGCAAATAATAGAAGCTACTCATTTTTGTTTCCATCTCCAGTATTTTGCACATGAGAGCATTATCAAAAAGAGGTCTCACTCAAGAAAATAACAAGGGGGTTTCAAAGAAAGGTTTGGGTTCAAAGTAGGAAAACCATCATCAAGTGAAATAGCTACTTGGACTACCAAGAGTGGCAAAATGGAGAAGATAATCCCAATTATGTATGCGGTTACCATGGTTATGCATTAAGAGGCCATAACTGAGAGAATTAATGTCCAAATTAGGTTCAATAAAATCGAGAGTGGCATCAAATCAAACAAGCATCATCAATTCAACAAGTTGCAAGATCAAGAAATCAAAGCATAAGTCTACAAGTTCGAGAAAGAGATGCTTAAGGTCAATGCACAATCACTAGCATGGTCATTCTTTAATTATTAAGCTAGGCGAAATCATCATTACTCCCTATGCAAACCTAAATGTTCCTAGAAAAATTCTACCATGTAAATGCGATTACATACTATGTTTTTGTATTTTTGAAAAACTTTCTCGTGTAAAATGTCATGCCAAATATGTACATGCAAGACCCAAAAAGTGGAAAAAGTAAAAGAAATGTCAAATACCTACCCTCTCTCCCGGTCTTACTTCTCCCCGTCCCGACGAGAACATAATCCAAGCAAGTGGGGTTGCTATAGAATAAATGAAAGAAAACATACAAAATATTATTTACAAAAGTTGGTGAAATGGGTACCTATTCAGTTGTTATAGGCTCCATTGGTTGGAGCTTTGTTGTTGTCTCGTCCGTCTTGTGAGTGGTTTCTTTTGAAATGTATTCATTCAATCGCTGCAATGCTCTCTCTTCATTGTAGCCATTTCCCTATTCACCATGTCATTAACTTTTTGTTGTTCAACAAATGAGGTATTTTATGCTCTACAGATTGCCCATTCATGTTTGGTTTGAGGCTAAAAGTTTAATGGCGGGATGATCCAATTGTCTAGGTCAAAACGAGGTGGTTCTATCATGAGAGGTCCGCCTAAGAGGATCAAAATAAAGGTTTTTGGGAGTGAGGAGGGTCTTCTCCGAGCATGGGAGAACAAGCTATTGTTTCCTCTTTGCCGAATCGTAGTAGACAAATGTGAAAGAGTCGGTTTGGTTCTTGTCCACAACATCACAAGTTTGCAAGTAACGCCAATCTAAGAAGCCAATGGCGTTATCGATGTCCTCTTTGTCTAGGGGTACACCCACCACTATTAAGATTGGAGTTATCATACATCCCCTGAAACATGTGGGATCCTTACACCATGTGGTCGTTCCCCAATCTCATACTGAAACCAATTATGGAGAAAAGACACAACCATGGTTAACGTTCGATCCAATGATATAAGCTGGTTGTGTTCCATCCTCATGGTACAACACACTTTGGACTCACAATAATAGCAAAGCAAGCTCCATTACCCTCGTTGAGATTGTCGCTATCCTTGCACAAAAGGTGTTAACTAGGAGTTTTGTCAAGGTGTTATGGTAAGGTCCACTTCCTATCATATCCCAAAATTCTTTGACGTTCTCAAACTCATTGAACCTTCTTCTTGATTTATTGGGAACCTGTAAATTGTGAAGCTCTTCCATTGTTAGCTCGTACTCCACCATGTACACTTTAAAGCTCAAAGTTCCCTCATATGCATGATGTATCCTCGAATTAGCGTATGTGAGTTCGACAGTGGCAAAAAACTCTCTTGATTAGCGAGTGTAGAGTAGTTTTTATAGACTCATAAACTTTGTCATTCCCATGTTGTGGAAAATTGTGCTAACACTCTTGCTCAATCCCAACTCTCAGATGAGACCTCTATCCAGATCCGTTTTTTCTTCCTCGATTAGTTCTATGGGTATTCCCTTCCCATTAAACATCACGTCTGGGTATTGCAATAGTGCGACCTTCTCTGTTTCCTCATCTTCTTCAAATGGGTCGTTTTGTGGGATTCCTCCGAACATAATACTTGAGTGCTGCTTTTTTGCGGGATATTTTGCTTTTGGTGTCATTGTACCTACACAATTCCATTGTCCAAGTTACTTAACATATTTATGGTAAGCGTATGTACGTGACAATCCAATCATTAAACAGAAACAACTTAAGCTTTGGACAAGTTAAGCTCTCATCCAACTCATTTCTACCAAGGAATTCAATATATTCCTAAGTGTCACGAGATCCAACCTTTGAGAAAAATCGACTGGAATGAGTTACCTCTTAAAACTAGCTTAAGGAAAGCAATAAAAAACTCCAAGGGAACCACTATCAAGCATGTTTTTTGTTTTTCAAAAATAAAATTTCAGTTTTTTCACTATTCTTCATTTCCCAAAACTTCAAATTTCTCCATAAATTTTGCAAATTTTGAGTTCTAATCAACTACCTAACCGTTAACAACATGGTATGGAGGTGGAAGCATTAACAACATGGTATGGAGGAAGGTACCAAGCATTGAAAACTGAGGAGAATCGAGCGTTAACAGAACTCCCGTCCCAAGAAAAGACAAGAACATAAGGCATAGATTCTAACTCAAAACTGAAGGAAGCAGAAGTACCTAAAGAAACACTGGAGTATGCCATGGGAAGCCTCAGGAATTTATGAATCAATATGCGAGTGTGGCTGATCCTAATGAAAGGGAAGCCAGAAAACTTCGAATTCAACAAGCCGTCTCTACAGGGAGTTTTGAGCATACTGTAACTAAAATGGCTAGGGCGAAGAAGGCCAGAGATATGACTAGACCAAAGCAATCATCACAACCAAAAGCTCAAAGCCATGAAAGGGTTCCAAACCACCATCGAATTGTCTTTAGCAGTCTAGGTGACCAAAGTGATTATAACCAAAATTCACCTGTGAGTATCAAGAGTGTTGAACGACTCCTAGCCCTACAAAGAATTGGTCTAAGTGATGATCAAATAATAAGGGAAGAACCTCAGGAATATCCTCTCAAGTGTCAACCAATTGACAGAATCCCAGCCAACACCTTGAGCAATGAAAGGATTCCAGTACTGCAGAGAATTGGACAAACAAATAATCAACTTATCAATGAAGAACCCATTACTTCTCCTACCAATGGCCACAATATTGCCCGAGTGTCTGCTCTACAAAGAATCCGAACAGGAAATCAAAGTGCAGGCAACCCTCCAAGCCCGCCAAGGAAAGATTATGGTAAAAAGAAGGTGGGAAGACCTGCAGGAAAGAAGATCATAGCTATTAGTCTGAAGATCTTCCCGAGCATAAGTTTGAGAAAGAGGAGAACTATCCAAATAAGATCATCACCAAGGAGGAAATTCAATGCGCGGAAAGATCCAAGAAGGAAGACATCTTTTCTAATGCTTGTCCATATATACAAAACATAAATGTTCAAGTGGATGAGGATCTAGAACAAGAGGAAACGATTACACAAAACCATAAAAATAATAAGAAGGAACATGAAAGGTAAAAAGTTGGATTTTCACAATCCAACAAATTTTCTTCCTTAACCATGGTGAGCTGGAGCTGTTAGAGTCTTGGGAATTCCTTGACAGTTCATCGCCTAAAAAGATTGAAATATAGGCATAATCCATATGTAATATTCCTAATGAGACAAAAAAAACTCAGATGAAACAATACTAGCTTAAGTGGCAAGTCTCAACTTTGCAAATCATAAGCTTGTTCCACCCCAAGGCCACAGAGGAGGTGGATTACTGCTGCTATGGTCAGAAAGGGTTAAGTTGGAAGTTCGATCAGCCAACCCAGATGCTATAGAGACAATAATACAATTCGAAAGCAAGAGCTTTTATACAACTTTCACTTACTACAGCACATACAAACCAATGAGAACGGAAATCTGGTCAAGGCTACTAGAAAAATCTAAAGTCAGAAATGAACCTTGGTTAATCATGAGAGACTTCAATAATATATTATCGAATGATGAGAAACAAGGAGGTGCTTTTAGACCTGAGAGTTCCTTCTCTGACTTTAGATCTTCCATCTTTGAAGATGGGTGTTTTGATCTCCCACATTTGGGTGATCCACTCTCTTAGAGAGGAGTAAGATATTCTCATACTGTCAGATGCCATCTTGACAGAGTGCTAGTTAAGGAAAAATGATTTGACTTACTCCCCTCGAGCAGAGCAACATATCCTTGGTTTTAAGCATCTGACCACAAACCGCTCTTAGTACGTCTTGAACGTAAAAAGAAAAAGAAGTCTTTATCTTCAGGTATGACAGAAGATTCAAAGATAACCATGAAGTTCAGATGATTGTAGAAAAGAGATGGAGCCTTTTGAAATCGATTCCATTCAAGCTTAAATTAAGCAGAATAAGAGATGCATTAATCAAATGGGTGAAGGAGCAATACAAAAAAGTATTCATTGATAGCACATGTTGATAGCACGTTTTAATGTATTGCTATTAAAGATGTGTTTTCTTTTTTTGGCAATTATATGATAGTTATGCATGGATGCTATTAAAAAAATTGAGTTAGCGGGAACCAAAATTGGGTTTTCCACCAAAAACACTTAGAGAAATATAGGTTTACTATATTTTCTCTCTTTTTATTATACTTAGATTAAAGTTAACCTCTCAACCCAAAAACTCTGAGAAACCCAATACCCTAAAACTGGCCATCAAATATCATCGTTTCCGTCGAAGCTCGCCATCAAAGCTCACCATCGAAGCTCGCCATCGAAGCTCACCATCAAATCTCCTCTTCTAATCTCGTCTTTGTATTCAATTTCTCCCGGTGAAATCGAAGGCAAGTTTCATAATCTTCTATTTTTGTCATTATTTTAACTCTTAAATCTCAGTTATTTCTTGCTTTGGTGAATGTATGTTTAAGGATGATTTATTGGTTTAGATAGTTTTGATTGTAGGGTTTACA
This sequence comes from Lepidium aucheri, assembly GCA_900406435.1. NCBI lineage: Eukaryota > Viridiplantae > Streptophyta > Magnoliopsida > Brassicales > Brassicaceae > Lepidium > Lepidium aucheri. Next base: position 38,988 of record OVBA01000524.1, on the reverse strand, counting down.
TTGATCTCTTCATACCTCATAGCGTTTGCTAGTGTTTATTCCCCTTTGTAACCAATTTCTGAGAAAATTTCTATCTGTGTAAATAGAATGAACAAGTTTAATATTCTGAACATGCTTTATTTAACCCTTGATAAGTACTGGATATGAATGTATATGTTCTCTGTAAATCTTGTGTCATAGTTTAAGTAGTCCATGATTGAAATTCCTGTAATTTAGTTTTAAGTAATTACTTATAATAAAGCTTAAGTGGGACCCATTTGTTCTGAAATTAGATAGTTTTGTGTTATGGATCATAATGATGTAGTTATACAAAGAGATTAACATATTAAGATGCATCTGTTAGACAAATAATGAATGGTCATCGTAGATGTACTCTCAATGTTTTCTAGTACAATTTATCTGTTACTTCTTTGAAATCTTGTACTAATTGTGGAAATTTATTTTGCAGGTCTTGTTGATTGCAAGTAAGGATTTAGAAGCTTCAATTTCACTCTAATCACATGCAGGCACAAAGGTTAGTCACATATCTTTTTCGTTATTACCGTGAGCTAATATTTTTTTTTACCTTTACTATTATGAATTTGTTCATTCTAGTTTGATATTTGTTTCATTTTGTGAATCATTTTATCTTAAGTCACTGAATTGTTTGAACGTAGCTGCGTAAGTGTTACTCTTAAAGCATTTGGTAGCTAGTTTCTTTGATCTCTAATAATCTAGATTTCGGAAGGCTTAGATAGAGTCTTTATAAGTTCTTAGAAATCTGTAATTGGTTCGAAGGCAAAACATGCTCTAAGTAATAGAGTTTTGAGGTTTAGTAATTTGATTTTAAGTGTAAGTTTAGTAAATTGAGTTTAGTTTATAGTAGATTATGTTATTTTTTAGAGTTTGGTTTAATCAGTTATTTGCATTGTCATTATACGCATTTGTTATGCAATTGTTGTTCCTCTGTTATAACCATTGTTATTGAGAAATTCTTTATATGATACATCCTTATTCTGGTGAAGATTCATAATTGGTGCTGAGAATTTTCTTAGTAAGTTGCATATATTCTTGTACTCTATTAATGCTTACGTTATTGTTGTACAATAATTCTTTCATTTTGTTTTTCTTTGCAAGTGGTGTTAACTGCAAATACATGTCATTTTATTGAAGCTCTTCTTTGGCTCTTGTCACAGGCAGGCTAGTACCCCTTTTCTTTGAATTTCATATTGTAAGTTTTACTTGTAAAGTTTGTGTCTGTTGTTCTAAATTGGTTTTGTGTCCTTGTCATGTGTTTGTAGAAATACTTCCAGTGACCTGATTTTAACTTTTCTCACTAGTTTTTGAAATTAACGTCTCATTAAAATTTGTGTAGATTCTGTTAAGTGACCTTGCTATTGTAAAAATAACAAGTTCTATAATATATCTTTGTTAATGTCAGATTAAAATCAAAAATGGTATTGAGTTTGTCTTTCAATGAATCATTACCATGTATATTCTAAAGATATGAAATTGATTTGAGTAGCTTCTGATTTTTGTTAATGCATTGTTATCTTCTGTTATACTCATTCCTATAAATGTGGTTAGTTAGTAATGATCGTAACAAAATTTTGAATAGATCGTAATTTATAAGCTTTAAAACTAGATGCATCAGTCTATTATGTAGACTCTAGTATTTGTTCAGTAGTTATTTGATGTAAGATCTTTTTATTGGTTTACCCTTATATCCAATTTTCATTTGTTATATTCTGATTTGTTTACGTGTATTGTTATTATACAATTCTGTTTAGGTGTAGTTTCAATCATGTTTAAGTGATCTTCATTGAAACTTTTTGGTTAAAGAAACATTGCAGTTTAAGTGGGTTCTGGTTTTCATTTGTGATTAAGAAACTATTTTGAAATCTGAGATTTTTAAATCTTTGTATGGATTTTGAGCTTTGTTGACTAGTTCATTAAAATCTAAAATTCATTTGGCTGTGTATAGCTTATCCAATATTTATTTGTTTTGTTTGCTCTATGGTGATTTATCTTGCTTTAACGACACGGTAAATATGGGCTTGTAAACATGATTTGTTTTTTTTTGTTCAGACTAGAGAAAGAGTGTATTAGATCACAAGGTTTCTTCATGACACTTTGATCTAAGTTGCTTGAGGGTATCTCTTCTTCGCGGCTTAGATTAAGGTAGAGAGTGATGTTGAGCTCTTATAGTACTTTTTGCCTTCTGTGAGAGCAAAAGTCCTTTAGATATGTAGTTTATTGAATCTTTACTTTTGGTGATTTAGTTTTTTTTTTACTTTTGGCTGCTCTATGTTGATTTTCTTGCTTTAACCACACTGATTCATGTTAAGTTCATATAAGTTTCTGTATTGACAAGCTTTTGAGTCTTTAGTAGATTTAGCTGCAACTTTAGGACCAGTTGGTACCTGTACAACGCATACCTCAGAAGTTAGCTGCAAGTTCTAAGTGTAAGCTCTAACACTATGTGTTTTTTTGAAATCTAATATCTATTTGGTGTGTGTATATTGTGAGTTTTGCTCAATTATTTCTATGAAATCTAAATGTCATTAGCTTTGAATCTACTTGATAAATCTTATCTAACTGAAATTACTTCATTATATATTTGAAAACTGAGATTACTTAACTTGCACAATTACATATTAGTAACTGAGATTACTTCACTTGTTTTCATAAGATTATTACCTTAATTCTATGATTGTGTTAGTATTTTGCAATCTGATACAATATACATTGTACTAATTGTCCAAATTTGATTGGCAAGTTTTGTTGATTACAAATAAGGAATCCGAAGCTTCATCTTACTCTAGTCAGTTTACAAGCAGACAGAAAGGTTAGTGACATATCTATTTAGTTATTTCCATGTTCTGTTTTCAATAGTATTTGGCTTTGATATTTAATGAGAATCATTTTACTTTGGTCGTTGGCTTCTGTTTTGTTTTCTGAATCATTTCATTGACTTGTGTATCTTTAATTGGGAAATATGGTTTCATGAAAGACGTGAATGCATTGAGTCTCAGTTGCTTTGTTTATATCTGGTTTGAGTTTGTGTTTAACTGTGATTGCAGTACTCTTGGCTTTCATACAACTTTTAATTGTTCAGAAATATGTTCTTATATAACTTCAAATAAATTCAGTTATATGTCCTCATACAACTTTTGATTATTTAAATGGTATGATCTTAACTAAGGTCAGAATATAAAATGGTCTACAAGGAATGGGTGCATCTTAATAGGTAAGAAATTTGCTTATTAGGTTATAATTTAGTAATGGGTATCAGATTTTCATTTTTTACCTTTAAATTGATTTGCTGAAGAGCTGATCCAGCCTATAAAAGAGGGGCTTCTAGTTTTGTGCGCTCTATAGTGTCATCTATGGGAGAGGTGGATATGGTGATATGTCCTTGTATTGACTGCCGTAATTTAGATCGTCATCCAGACAGTGTTGTAGTTGACCATCTCGTAAGAAGGGGAATGGATCAGGCTTACAAGATGTGTTCTGAGTGGTATCTCCAAGTCAGCTGTCCAAAGTGAAGGAGGATTAAATCAGTCTAATGAAGAAATATATGGTTTATATCAAGCTGCTGATTTCTTGGGTCACAATTATGATGTGAATGACATTGTAGAAGGTGAGGACAAGAAAGAGGACGAGTTCCTAGAAAAGCTTGCAGATGCTGGTACTCCATTATATCCAAACTGCATAAATCACAGTAAGCTGTCAGCCATTGTGTCGTTATTTAGACTGAAAACACAAAATGGATGGTCAGACAGAAGTTTTAATGATCTAATAGAGACATTGCCAAAAATATTGCCAGAAGATAATGTGCTTCACACATCACCGTATGATGTGAAAAAGTTTTTGAAGTTTTTCGATATGGGTTACCAGAAGATTCATGCTTGTGTCAACGACTACTGCCTATTCAGAAATAAATTTAAGAAGCTTGATCACTGTCCAAAATGCAAGACTTCGAGATGGAAAAAAACATGCATACCTGTGAGGTTAAGAAAGGCATCCCACAGAAAGTGCTAAGATACTTTCCTATAATTCCTTGGCTAAAGAGGATCTATAGGTATGAAGAAATGGCCAAGGATTTAAGGTGGAATTTCACTAATAAGAGTAGTGACGGAAAGCTACGACATCCGCTGGATTCAATTACATGGGATCATATGAATGCAAAATTCCCTTCTTTTGCAGTTGAAGAAAGAAACTTTAGGCTTGGACTTTCAACAGATGGATTTAATCCATTCAACATGAATAATAGTTACAGTTGCTGGCCTATCTTGTTAGTAAACTACAACTTGCCACCTGATTTGTGTATGAAGAAGGAAAACATCATGCTACATTACTAATTCTTGGTCCACATCAGCCTGGTAACAACATTGATGTTTACCTACAACCCTTGATAGAAGATCTTAATCATCTATGGAGTAAAGGAGAATTGACGTATGATGCATTTAGAGAATCTACTTTTAATCTTAAGGCAATGTTGCTCTGCACTATTAGTGACTTTCTAGCCTATGGTAATCTAGCAGGCTGCAAAGTAAAGGGTAAAGTGAGTTGTTCTTTATGTGGGAAAAACAATGATAGTATGTGGTTGAAACACAACAAAATATATGTTCATGTGTCATAGAAAGGGAATGCCACCAACACACAGTTTTAGAGGAAAGAAGTCGTGGTTTGATGGAAAGATTGAACAAGGTCGTAGGAGTAGAATATTAACTGGGAAGGAGGTCTGTCAAAAACTGAAAAATTTCAAGAATGACTTTGGCAATTTCAAAAACTCTGCAAGTAAGAGAAACAAATCTGACTATAGTGGCTTAGGAACTAATTGTGAAGATTCCTGTAGTGACTCAGAAGAAGATGAGGAAACACAAGTAAATAAAGAAAATATTCTTCAAGCTACCTTATTGGGAGGTATGATCTATTTTATTCATAGTATTTTTGATATTTAAACATCAAGTTGGCTATATCTGAAGTTCGATTTTGTTTATTGCATTGACTCAGAACTACCGGTTATGCATCAATTAGATGTGATGCATGTTGAAAGAAACGTTACTGCTAGTATTGTATCTATGTTACTGCATTATGGTAAATCTAAAGATGGTCTTCAGGATTGGAAAGATCTAGAGGAATTAGGCATTAAGAAGGATATGCATCCTAAAACACAAGGCAAAAGAACATATTTACCACCAGTACCTTGGTCTTTATCAAAAACAGAGAATAAAATCTTCTGCAGAAGATTATTTGACTTCAAGGGCCCAGATGGATATTATTCAAACATATCTAGAGAAGTATCATTAGATGATTGCAAGGTCTCATGTCTGAAAAATCACATGATTATCATGTCATAATGCAACTCCTTCTTCCGATTGCACTTAGAGGTTTGTTACCTAAAGGTATTAGGGTAGCAATTGTATACCTTCTTCAACCAGCTATGTCAGCGAGTTACTAATAGAGAACAGCTAATAGTAATGGAGACATAGATTGTTGAAACTCTCTGCATGTTTGAAAGATATTTCCCTCCTAGTTTCTTTGATATTATGGTGCATTTGACAGTTCACTTAGCCAGGGAAGGAAGGCTAGGAGGACCAGTTCATTTTAGATGAATGTACCCATTCGAGAGGTACGTGAAAGTTTTGAAAAACTATGTCTGAGATCCTGCAAGACCGGAAGGTTGTATGGCTGAATGCTATCTTGCAGACGAGTGTATTCAGTTCTGTAATGCATTTCTAAAAAAATCTGCAAATGTGCATGGAAAACTAATACGAAATCCCAAGTATGAGAATCATATTATACTAGGAAGACATCCAATATCTAGAGGCAAAAATATTGTTCTTACAGAGTTAGAGCTGAAAATAGCACATCTTGCTGTTACTCAAAACATGGCAGTCATTGAACCTTTTGTGAAGTAAGTCTCTTATATATTTTCAGTACATTTAGATATGGCAGTCATTGAATTGAGGTTGTTTTGTTGCTTTGTTCAAGTGAACATTTACAGCTTTTACAAGATACAAATCCTAAATGCAAATGGGATGCATCAGTATTGTGGAGTACTCATACTAAGAATTTTGCATCTTGGTTGAAAGCAAAGGCAAGTTAATCTAGTACTATATGTATTTTTCTGATTACTAAGTAGACTTTTATAATATGACACTTGCTTATTTTATTTTGTTAGATATCTATTGACTCAAATACACATGGAGACAGTCTTAAATGGTTGGCATATGGTCCACGTAGTTCTGCACGATCTTGTACTGGTTATGTAGTTAATGGGAAACGGTATCACACAAAATCTGTAGATAGAAAGACACAGAACAGTGGAGTTTATTATGAGGCACAGTTGTATGTAGGTCTAGTGCAAAAGACACTGCACAAGTAGTTGACCTGGTTTCAGACTATGGTTGAATTACTGACATTATATTGCTAAACTATAGTGTTTTTTATGTCCGCTTATACCGTTGCGAATGGGCAGTATTGGGTAATGGAGTTAAGATTGAAGATGGTTTCACCTTAGAAAAATTTGAAGCATAATCAAGTGTCTTTTTCAAAGGGTCCTTACATTTTGGCTACTCAAGCAAAGCAAGTTTTCTATATAAGAGAAGATGAGTATTCAAGTTGGCATGTGGTTATGAGAAGTTCTTCAAGAAGATACAGTGATAGAGAATCAGAAGTTGGATTTGTTGACTTTGGTCAATTATTGTCAAATGTTGATGTCAATATTGAATCAGATATTGTTATGGATGAAGCAAAAAAGGCCAGAACTGATTGTGAAGGGATTTATGTATTGAATTAGCTACTTCATCATTTTATTCAGTGTACAATTGATGACTTAACTGATTTGTTGACTATTTATTTGTGTGAGTATTATCGAGATTAATAGATAAGTTAATGAAAAGATGATTCATTTTCTGATTGTTTAATGTGAGTATTATCAAGATTAATAGATAAGTTATGTGACTAATTTGTTTGTGTCTTAAGTGTAATTTTTCTGTTTTTACCTTGTTTTTCAGTGACTGATTTTTTTCCTTTGTTTGTGTCAGGAACATTATGATGGGACCTAAAAAGAAAATAGGACGACCATTTAAGAAGGCAATTATTGAAACACCTTCTAAGACACTTCAGGAAACTGTAGAGGATGTCAAATTTATTACTACAAACGATACAACAGGTGAGCAAACACAAGGAGAACAACTCACACAAGAAGATCAACTACCAACTAATACGGTGAATGAGCAAAACAAGGATGATCAAGAGCAAGATGCAGTTGATGGAGATGAAAATGGAGATGCAGCTGTTGCTGATACAGAACATGAAGATGGAGATGCAGCTGCTGCTAACACAGAACATGACAATGGAGATGCAGCTGCTGCTGTTATAGGATTGCACAAGGAAGAACTTGAGGGTGAACTTCAGCTGTCTGAGCCTGAGGATAACGTGATTGCACCAAAAACTAAGAGACATCATGGACCAACGAGAAGGAAAGATATTGCAAAGGATCCAAGTAGCAGTGTACGAGTCGACTTCAACGTTATGGGAGAACCATATGGTCCCCTATCAGTGAAACTATCTTCATACCTAGGCCCATTGGTACGTGAACACATTCCTTACACGGTAGAGAAGTGGACAAAGATAGGTGAAGAACTTAAGACTATTTTATGGAAATCTGTCCAGGTAGAAACATGATTTATTGTTAATAGTTGATCAGATGTAAATCTTAGACTTTGATAATGTTTTACAATTGTTTATAGGCAAGGTTTGAACTGGAAGAGTAGTACCAAAAGGCTGCTGTTTTTAAGTGAATGGGGTGCTTATGTAGGAGCTCGAAATCACGCTTAGAATCTCAGATTAATAAAGCAAAGAATAACCAACAAAGGATGAATATGCGTCCAAAAAACATATCTCCTTTCGATTGGCAAAAGTTTGTTAAACTTAAAAAACTGCAAAATTTACGGTACTAATTAACTTAGAATGATTTAGTACTTATTTGTTCGATATGTTACAGCCTGATAAGACTAGTTGTTACAATTTTCGAGTGACAGCTACAAAGAAATGAGGAGTAGACAAATTCCTCACACTTGTAGTCGCAAGGGAATGGTTAGACTAGCTAAGGATACGGTAAGTAGTTATAAGTGATACATTTATGCAGAAGACATTTTCATTAATGTGATTAAATTTTCTTCTATATTGTATATAGAAAAATAACAATGGAGACCCATTAGAAGTGTCCAGACTAAAAGTCTGGGTCAAGTGTCGAACAAGAAAAGATGGGACACCAGTGAATATGAATGCAGCTAATAAGATTGTGAGTTATAGATTTCGTTGCTAAATTTATATATTAGTTTTTGTTTATAAGTAACTACATTTACATTTGTTTTTCTGTACAAGAAAAGGCAGCTGAGATTGTATGTAAAGACAATCCTTCGACAACAACCTATGAAGCTCAAGACACTCTAAACCAACTTCTAGGTCCTGATAATCTTGGTCATAGGAGATCACTTGGGAGAAACATCACAAAGACAAAATTACAATGTTTTCAAGTGAAGAACAAGTATATGGAATCATTGATAGAGAATCAAGTCAATTTACAACAAAAAGTCACTGAAATAGAAAATAAACTCACTAATGAAAAACCAGGTTATAAAATGATTTATGTATTTATATTTGCTGAGTTATCTGCGTCTATTATGTAACTTTTTCATGAATTCATTGTGTTACATAGATGTGAACCTGAAATTGGTGAAAACTCTGATGCTAGAGTAAGTGATTTATTTTCGCATTACTAGTATCATGCCACATAGCTGCTACAATAATTGATGCTTCTGATTTTGTTCTAAGTGTCTAACTTAAATATTTGGTTTGTGATTTTGTAGAGTGTGAACAAAAGATCACAACCGAAGTGTGATTTGATTGATTGGTGTGGTACTGGTTATACTGTAGTTCAGGGTCGTATCATATCGGATGTCAAAGTTTTAGTTTTAGTTGAAACAGGTAATAAACCAGATTCTTTCCTTTGGAGACCTGCTGATAAGATGTCTACAATTAAAGAAGCTGTTAGGAAAATGATTGGTTGGCCTTCTTCTAAATGTATTAATCTTGAGCAAGGGATCCAACCAGAAGAAGTTGCACAACTGGTCAGTCATCTTACTTTGTACAATTGCAAGTAGATTAAGTTTAAATAGCAGAGTCAACTAACTGTTTGAATATGTTTGTATAGGGTTGTTGCAAATTACTTGATTTGTTAACCGATGATTTAATTATTGCAGTAGGATGTTGGCAGACGTAAGAGCAAAAATTTTTGGATAATGGACTACCATTCAGACCTGCAGCAGTGAAAGTATTCGTTGATGTGGTTCATATACCTTAGACATTCATTTGGAAGCTGAATGTGGATGTGACACACCTTGATGACTGTCTAAGGTCCTTTGTAGCATGGCCTGCAATCAAAGTCATTTTTGAAGACAATACAGAAGCAATACGTCCAGCATCTGCAGCAAGAGTACCAATCTCTCCTACTGAGACAGTTCCAGCAACATCTACTTATACTACAGCTACAATTTCAAAATCTCATGGTGAGAAGACACAACCATAGTTGTAAAGTCACCTATTAAGATTAGTTGCACTGTCTCCTACTAGAAGATCTCCAGTTAGTTTTGGATCTACTTTTTGTTAATATTGCTGCTGTTATATATCTATTTACAGTAATTGGTAATCAACGAACCATTTGACAGCGTAAACATGGTGCTGGAGTTATCAAGGAAAACCAAAAATGCAAGTTGATGGATATTGGTGGAAAGAAGCAAGTTGTTACTGAGGGATGTGTAGCATCAATTGACCCAAGTACTACAGTCCACTGTGTTCCATTGGGTTACAACGCAACTAGAGTTTGGGTGGACGTAGTGAAAAATGATGAAGCTGCAGTTTGGAGGCCATTTGATGAGATTGAGTACATGAGAGATGCACATGGTTCATCAATTGCATGGCCCATAGATAAATTGACGGCAATCGTTTGAAGTCAAAGAAACGGGTAAGAGTTATTTCATTGTTCCTTGAGTTTAAATTTACTTCGGAGAATGTTTTCAAAATCTAACATATAGAAAATTTGTATTATTGCACAGAATGAAGTAACCAAGGTCCAACTTTACTAGTTTACTAAACTTGACTAAGCTACTTTAAATACAATTAATGTAAGATAAGTTCAGTCTTAGTTTGTCAGGTAGGCTGAATGTAGTTTGGAATTGAAACTTCTATAATGTGACTTAGTTAAACTACTTCTGGAATTAAACTTGTGGCATGTATGATTATGAACTTGATGTATGATTATGAACTTGTGTTTTGTTAAATGAATTTTCTATTTCGATTATTTATGCAAAACAGGTAACACTAATTCTATAAAACACGTAATAGCAATATTAGAACATGCCACAACATTATGTAAAAACATATTATAGCAAAAAAAGAAAGTTATGGATTACTATTATAGCACGTAAAAATATAAACAACAATAAGTGCATTGTAGATTGCAAAAAGGAACTAGAAGAGGCTATGGTAAGCTCTATCGATGATAATCAACGAATCCAAGAGATCACAACCAGACTCCAAAAATCTTACGCTGAGGAAAAAGTTTTTTGGAGGCAATGCAACAGGATTCTTTGGCTACAAGCTGGTGAGAAAAATTCATCTTTCTTCCATGCTGCTACAAAACAAGAAAAAGCAGAAACAACTCTGTGGTGATTGAAAATACATAAGAAGTAAAAGTTCAAAAAGAGGAGGAAATCTCAAAGGGAATAGTGAACTACTTCCAAGACATGTACACATCACCTGGAAATTCATGCACTAAAACAGTTGTAGAAGCGATCAATAGCAGAGTTTCAGAAGCGTAATGAAGATTTCATAAAAGATCCAACTAAAACAGAAATTAAGATGACGACTTACTCTATAAACTCGGACAAGGCACCTAAGCTAGATGGCTTTTCAGCCTCATTCTTTAAGTCAAACTGGAGTGTTGTTGGGCCAGTAATTATCAATGAGGTTAGCGATTTTTTTCAGAACTGGTTCCATGCCAAGTGCTATGAATGCAACCTATATTAGATTAATACAAAAAGTTTCAAATCCGAGAAGAGTTGATGAGTTCAGACCTATTACACTATGCAAATTCATCTACAAGGTGATAGCAAAGCTCATAACCAAACGACTTCAACCAATAATTCCTAAGACCATATCTAAGAACCAGTCTGCTTTTATGAAAGGAATATCAAATACTGACAATGTACTAATCACACATGAGATTTTACATTCACTCAATACATCTCAGGCAAGGAAGTATGGAGCTATTGCAGTCAAGACTAACATGACAAAGGCGTACGATAGACTAGAGTAGGGTTTTATACAAGAAGTTCTTACGAGAATGGGAATTCATGAGAAAATTATTAACTGGATTATGCAATGCATCACCACTGTGTCCTACGAGGTAATTTTCAATGAAGACCCAAAAGGGAAAATAATTCCAACTCGAGATATAAGACAAGGGGACCCAATTTCTCTATACCTGTTCATTATATGTGGAGAAGTTCTATCCGGGTTGTGTGCACTTGCAATGGAGAAGAAAATGCGGTCAGGCCTAAGAGTATCAAAAAATGGACCAAAAATCAATCATTTCCTTTTCGCTGATGACACCATGTTTTTCTGCAAGAGGACACCAAAGAATATCAAAAAACTACAGGAAATAATCAGGAAATACAAGGATGCTTCAGGCCAAGCAATTAATTAACAAAAATCAGCAATTACTTTCTCAAGGAAGTTAAACAGAGCACGTAAAATAAAGGTTAAATAGAGCTCCAAATTTCTCAAGAAGGAGGTGTGGGCAAGTACTTGGGAGTGCTAGAACACTTTGGAAGAAGGAAAAGAGATTATTTAATGGCATCATCGTCAAAATCCACCAAAAAAGCATAAGTTGGTCAAGCAAGTTCCTATCTCATGCCGGAAAGAATGTTATGCTAAAGGGTGTCCTAAGCTCCATGCCTACTCATGCTATGATAAGTTTCCTACTACTTACCTCCCTAAGAAATATAATCCAATCTGAGACCAAACATTTTTGGTGGGATTGTAAACTAGGAGTTAAAAGATGGTTCAGATTGCATGAGACAAGATGACCAAATCAAAGCGAGATGGAGGGTTAAGATTCAAAGACGTGCATGCTTTTAACTTGGCCTTAAGCTGGAGGATTTTGAAGAATCTAGGATCTCTATTAGCGGAATCGCTGCTAACAAAATGGTGCAATAATGAGGATTTCCTAACATGCCAACAACTTTCAAGTTGCCCACACGAATGGAAAGAAATCCTTAAGGGTAGAGATTTGATAAAAAGATAACCTGGTTTGGCTTGTAGGAAATGGCACATCGATAAGCCTATGGCCGGAGAATTAGTCTTTACCAAAATCAGCTTGGACAACAATAGGACCACCTGCAGAACATCACCAAAACATGAAGGTTTCAGATCTTATGAACCAAGAAAAGACTGAATGAGATCAAGCTAAAATCAGATCGATAATACCTCACTTGGAAAACCAAATGCAAAGTATAAAGCTTAGTGAAGAAGGCATGATGGATGAAATAATATGGCTACATTCAAGAAGTGGGAAATATGATTCAAAATCTAGTTACTTTATAGAAAGAAGGATCCATCAAACAACATCAATATAAGAACCAGAGCAACAGATTGATTGGATAAAGGATGTTTCGGCACTTTATTTTTCTCCCAAATTGAAAATGTTTGTGTGGAAAATACTTAAGGAAGTGATACCTGTACGAGAAAGATTGATCTCGAGACACATAGAGGTCGACCCTAGTTGTAAAAGATGTGGTGAAATCAAATCGATTTCTTTAGTTGCCAATTTGCAAGCAAAATCTGGTCACAAGCGCCTCTGTTTTCACCACCGAACCTGTCAGAATCTATCTCCATCCCACGTATGTTGAGAAATTTAAAAGCCTTCAAGAGCTTACCACCAACAAGAATCGCTTCCTCTCCTCTAGCTCCGTGGATACTGTGGGCTATATGGAAAGCACACAACAACTTGATCTTCAAAAACTAAGCCCAATATGAAGAAGAAACATTGTTAAGTGCAATTCTCATGGCAAAAGAGTGGACAAATGCTTAAAATCCAAAGGTATCAGAAGGGATTCATGCTCAGACAGAAACTAGAGACATAAGCGAATTTACTTACCTTCAAATGAATAGACAACCAAGCCTATGTTGTTATTCGAATGCTGCTTGGCATGAAAGGGATCGTGTAGCTAGGCTTGGATGGATATTCAAGGAGAACTCTAAAATAACACACTTTGGTTCGGTGGCTCAAAGCTTCATTGGATTTGCTTTAGTGGTAGAGACTTTGGCACTAAGGAGTGCAATTCAGGATGCTCTATCCCATGGAATAAAGAGAATCAAATTTAGAACTGATTCCCTCAATCTAATCTCTGCTATCTCAAACGGCGAGAAATATTTGGAGATTCAAGGTTTATTGAACGATATAACCAAGCTTCTCCTCATTTTCAATTCTGTAACTTCTAAATTTTGTTCTGAGCTCTTTCAGCGGTGATGCTGATATGAAGGCTAAAATGGCTTTATTATCACTCCCACCTAACTCTTGTTTGGTTTAAAGTTATTAAATGAAAGGATTGACAAAAAAATCAACTACCTAAGCATAATGCAACTCAAAGCAAACTAAATCATCAAGAAAAAAATCTTTATGAAAAAACATAAAAATGTGAGCTTGAAGCTTCCATGAAAATGAAGGTTGTAAGAACTTGGAAACCAAAAGATTAGAGAAAGAAATTGAGCTTAATTTATGTTCTTGAGGTCCGAAAATGAGAGAGAGAATTTGTAGTGAGTTATTGAGCAAGTGTTGCTTGTTATGACCAAAGAAGATGGCTCTCTCTTAAAATTCTCATTTTTCATCGGTTTAGAGGACATAATTTGTTTTTGGTTAACCAATACCTAAACTGGAAATCACGTAAATCACACCGGCCACTTACCTTGCCACGCTTGGCTCATGGCTGCGAGTCGTCCGATAGCAGCCTGCAATATGTGATGGTCCACCCGCAGTGAAGAACATACTTTCACTACATGTCTCGGCCGATCCATTTGGTATCACGGCCCATGGTGTTCTTTGGTTCGGCCGAGAGCAAACTGATGGCTCCTCTCCTTGCGATGCTGCAACATGTTTCACTGTCCATGAGTGGTTAGATCGCGGCTGCGATCCTCTTTCTTCTTCTTTTTCGAACTCAACTACGACTACAAATTCATCCATATTGCTTTTGTTCCTTCCATGCAAATACAGACACAAAACACCAAACAAAGAAAATGAAAAACAACTAATATCAAAGGAAAATATGTACAAAGAGTACCATGGGAATCCCTCCCAAGCAAGATTGTTTTACACCTCTTGCTTGACATCATTCCCAATCTTCACTCTTGATGAGGATCTGTGAGTTGGACCCTATCTATCTTCTCACCATGTAGATCAGCAGGATACATTGTAATCCTTTGCCCATTGACCATGAATTCTTCCCTAAAAATATTCTTTAGAACCAATGCACCATAAATGCGCATTTCCTTAACTTCTAACGGTCCCAACCATCTCAAACGCAGTTTGCCCAGGAAAAGTTTCAACTGTGAGTTGAACAACAACAATTTATCTCCTTCTTTGAACTCCCTTCTTGTAATTTTTCTGTCATGGATGCCTTTGCTTTTTTCTTGTATGTCTTGGAGCTCTCATAAGCATCATGGTGCTTTTCGTCAAGTTTTTCCTACTGTATTAATTGTATTTCCAATACTAGTTTGAAATCAAAGTTCAGCAGCTTAATGGCCATATTGCCTTGTATTCAACTCTACCAAAACGTGACATGCTTTGCCATATAACATGTTGAAAGGAGTAGTCCCAATCTGCATTTTGTAGGTAGTTTAGTAAGCCATAATGCATAATCCAATTTCCTAGACCAATCTTTTGGTGCCTTTTCTGCCTTTTCCTCAAGATTTCTTTGATTTGTTGGTTTGAAACCTCCACTTGTCCTAAGTTTTGCGATGGTAAGGGTTGGCCACCTTATGTTTTACCTCGTACTTCTTCAAAAGATTCTCAAAAACTTTATTTGTGCAGGGAACTTAGCAGGTGTGTGGAGACGAATCTGGTGTTGAAGTGGGAGAAATGTCATTTTATAGTCAGAGAAGGAATTTTCCTGGATCATGAGATATCTAAAAAGGGGATTGAGGTTAACAAAGCAAGATTGAGGTTTTGGTTTAGCTGCAGCCTCCTAAATCAGTAAAGGATGTAAGGAGTTTCTTATGCCACACTGGATTATGTGGGAAATTCATCAACTATATTTCTAAGATTCTAAGGCCGTTGACTCGCCTACTGTGCAAGGAGGTCAAGTTCATTTTGACTCCGAGTGTCTGGAAGCCTTTTTGAAGATCAAGGAAGCTTTGATGACAACACTAATAGTTCGAGCCCCTGATTGGACTCTACCTTTCGAGATCATGTGCGATGCGAGCGATTATGCAGTGGGAGTTGTTCTAGGCCAGAGAAAGGACAAGACACTAAATGTAATCTACTACGCTAGCAGAATGCTTAACGATGCCCAAGTCAATTATGCAACAACAGAGAAAGAATTTCTTGCAATAGTCTTCGCATTTGAGAGGTTCAGATCATATTAGGTTGGATCAAAGGTCATTGTACACACGGACCATGTAGCCTTGAAGTACCTAATAAAGAAAAAAGATGCTAAGCCAAGGCTACTGTGATGGATACTGTTACTCCAAGAGTTTGACATGAAAATTGTGGATAAGCCTGGAGTAGAGAATGGTGTAGCTGATCACTTATCACGAATGATGATAGAAGACTCGATTCCCATTGACAACTTGATGCATGAGGAGCAGCTTATGTCACTGAAGGCAGTCGAGCCTCGAGTCAAGGAGTCACACTCGACCAGCAACTTCGAGTGCAACCTCAAAGTATTAAAGAAAAAGATGCTAAGCCAAGGCTACTGCGATGGATACTGTACTCCAAGAGTTTGACATGGAAATAGTGGATAAGCCTGGAGTGGAGAATGGTGTAGCTGATCACTTATCGTGGATGATGATAGAAGACTCGATTCCCATTGACGACTTGATGCCTGAGGAGCAGCTTATGTCACTGAAGGCAGTTGAGCCTTGAGTCAAGGAGTCACACTCGACCAGCAACTTCGAGTGCAACCTCAAAAGAGTGGAGAAACACATTCAGCACAGAAATAAGCTTGTAGGAACCACACTACCCGTGTATGCAGACTTGGTCAATTACCTTCTTGTTGGTGAAATGCCGAAGAGTCTGGATTCCTATTAGAGGAAGAAATTGTTGAGAGATTTGAACCACTACTTTTGGGATGAGCCTTATCTTTATAAGAAGAGATTTGATGGTCTGTTTAGAAGGTGCATTGTAGAGGAAGAGGTTTAGAAGGTTTTAGAGCACTATCACAGTTCAACATATGGTGGACACTTTGCTACATTCAAGACGGTTCAGAAGGTTCTACAAGCAGGGTTATGGTGGCATACTGTGTTCAGAGACGCTCAAACATTTATCTTCAAGTGTGATTGTTGTCAAAGGATGGTTAACATTCAGCAAGAGGAATGAAATGCCATAGAACCCGATTCATAAAGCTACCATACTTAGTCTTCCGCTGGAACTGGATGCCCCTGCATAACTTCTTGAAGGATTTCAGTATAGATACAAATGGTCCAATGGGAGCAATAATTTGCGATAGATTCATTACTTAAGAAAGTTGGGGCCATTTAATCCACCATCGCATGGAAACTGTTACATTCTAGTAGCAGTCGATTATGTTTCCAAGTGAATCGAGGCAATTGCATGCCCAACTAATGACGCTAAAGTGGTGCTGAAACTGTTCAAAATCATTATTTCCCTCGGTTTGGAGTTTCAAGAGTCGTCATCAGTGACAAAGGCTCTAATTTCATCAACAAGCTGTTTGAAAATATGTTTAAGAAGTATGGAATTAAAAATAAGGTAGCTACACCTTATCACCCACAAACGAGCGGTCAAGTAGAAGTCTTGAACAAGCTGATCAAAGTCATTATGACCAGAGTTGTAGGAGTTTTAAAGAAGGATTGGGCGGTCAAGCTGGATGGTACACTATGGCTACATGACAGCTTTCAAAACTCCAATTAGGAAAACACCGTTTTAGTTGCTTTATGGGAAGTCACACCATTTGCCGGTTGAGATAGAGTACAAAGTGCTATGGGCAACCAAGTTTATGAACTTTGACTTGAAGTCAGCTCAGGAAATGATACTCATGGATCTACATGAGTTGGAAGAGATCAGACTTGAAGCTTATGATCAATCAAAAATCTACAAGGAAATGACTAAAGCACTCCATGATAAGAATATTGCACCAAAGAGGGTCACAGCTCATGATCAAGTGCTACTGTTCAACTCAAAGCTCAAATTCTTTCCTGGGAAGCTGAAGTCCAGATGGTCCAGTCCTTTCAAGGTTAAGGAAGTTTTACCATATGGAACGGTAACTTGGATTAACAAGAATGGTGAAGCCTTCACTGTAAATGGGCAACGGGTAAAGTCGTACCTAGCTGATGAAACTACTCCCGAGAGAACCTCTGTTTCTCTCGACGAATCCGTCCAACTCTTATTGGCGTGAAAAGTCAAGCACAGTGGCTTTAAACAAGCTTACTTGGGAGGAAGTCCCATGGTATCCTTGTAGATATCTTAATCAGTTTTTAGCTATATTATTTTCTTTCTTTCATTTCGATTTCAAGAATCTGGTAAGATGAATTTTAACCCGACCTTGACAGTCGAGTGGTAAGTTTAATTTCAATTTGTTTTCAAAAAAAAAGCGACTCGAAATGAGTGGGAGCATCACGTGAATGTGTTACGAAAAAGATGAGACAAAAGTTGTGTCACCAGCCAATCTTATGTCTCCCTCTGCCACCCCACTATCTCTTGCACTATGCTTTCACGAGGAAGCATTGCCATCACTCCTTCTATGCCTTTATCTCCTAGCTCATCTCTTTCTCATCACTTAACATCTTCATCTCCTCTTTTATTGTAGAAGTTTCAAGATGACTTGGCCCATTGTCGTCACGGACTCGAGATACACCATCGTGTCGTTCTTTGTTTGAAGCTATGTGTATCACGCGCCACTACTTTCATAAGGCGGTTGCATCCACATGTTTTGCTAGAAACAAGTCGGGGTATGTGGACTTCTCAGAACTCGAGATGATCGACCAAGGGCTCATCAAGGTCCTCAATAATTCTGCTGACTACGAAAGAAATTTTAAGGAGGAAGTGAATGGCATAGGGTTCACAAAAATACCGATGAAACAGCTGATTACTTACAGAGCATGGTCGTCGAGGCTGAAAGATAAGACTAAGGGGACCATTCGCATTGGTGGGATCATAACAAGAATCCTCAAAGCGTGTGACGTTATGTTCAAAAAAAAAGTGATCCCTCCGAAAAAGATCGACATAGCATACCTTCAACATATTCGATTTGTAGTAACAGCACGCAAGGAGGGAAATGGTTGTACAAGTTACACTAATCTAGTGCAAAGATTTTGTAAGTGGAACACCAAGCATTATAAAGTCACTTACAGCATAGTTGAAGGACCTCAAGGTCAGTTAGAGCTCTCGACGAGAGAGACAGTTGACCCCTCCAGACCTCAGAGAAACGACTCCAGCACTTCTCAGATGTTCAGCCTCAACCTCTCGCCAAACCAGACGGCGGTCCTCCTCAGAACAGCCCCACGAGCATCATCACACGTCCACATACCAATGCCTTAACTGGGGCAGCAGGAAACAATGCCACAACTCCCGCACTTTGACCTTAATTCGACTCTGTAGCTCGAGCATGCTATCAAACCAAGTGGCGCTGTTTTTAATTATGCTGCTTAAATTACTCTAGAGTTGCAGCTCGAGTCGAGTGCTGAGCCACCACTTCAAAGGAGATCATCAAACCGGACCCAACGATCGAGAACTACAAGCACTGAGCCGCAGCTTGCTGATGCAGAGGTACAATCTCAAAACCTCACATCTCAAACGACACTGAACTTCTTGGATTCGATGGGATCATATCAGTACTCCACTTTTCCACCAGAACAGTAGCAGCAACAACCACCCTACAATGACATAATGGATATGGATCCAGTGGGTGGGGCTTGTTCGGGTGAGGTACCAGTTCTGAACTCCTCTTATATATACCATAATATATTTTATTTTATTGATCTGTAATCTTCCTTCACGCTTTTATATACTTATGGGACTGTGTGATTTAAGTTTGGGAGATGATTCTAGAGTATATTTGATCATGTTTTCTCTGCTCTTATTTTTGATTTCACATCATAGTTCATGCATTCATATAAGTTTTATAAAAATCCAAAAATATTTTTCTTTTCAGCAAATTTTGATCATGCATTCATATAAGATATAGAAAAGCACAAAAATCAAAAAATTTCAAAAAAATCACAAAAACCAGAGCATTCATGTACTTGCATTGCATGTAGGATCGAGCCTAGTTCATGCAATGGGAATTATGAGGATTACTGCCATTTAGACTGCTGATTCGGCTTGCTAAACTCACTGCCCTCATTGACAGTTGTTTGCTATATTCATTCTTGTTCTGAAAGTGAAAGCCAAACCATGCTAGGAATTTTTTGAATGAATCTCATGCCTTGATTGAAATTGTTTTGATTTTACGCATGTCCTTACTAAGTGGTAACCATAATCCTAACTGTTAATTATCATGTCTTTGCATTAACTTAGAGTTTGTGGATAGATTAGAATACTTGGATTTCCTTTTCCCCTCATGTTCCTACCTTGTTAATCCAAGTAGAATCCTACCATGCTGCACATTGACTTCTTTCGAACGATAATATGCTTGTGTGTGATTGTGAGGTCTGTTTTTGGTCTAGCTTGGCATAAAGTGTTAGGTGAGAGCCGACAAAACCATGGCTCTATGTAGTATTTGGTCCATGATTTCTAGACCAGACTAGGACTAGGTGGTTGGTTTCGATTATTGGGTGTGGAATGCTTGTGTTTAAGCAGTGAATGGAATGAAAAGAAAAGAAAGGGAAAATTCTAAGTGGAAGAGTCTAAGGGGAGAAAGAGCAGAAAAATATGTGTACAAGTTCCAGTAAATGTTTTTTGGGAATGGAATTTTGAAAAAGGGTTCCAAGAACAGAAAAGGGAAGATAGACACTTGTGCATTTGATTGACTAGTTACTGAAAGAGATCATTCTAATCTCATAGACATGACCCTTGACCAAACAAACTTTTTAGTGATACTTAGACATGATTCATGGTTCTGATCTTAATGATTGTTAAAAGGATAAGCAGATTTGAACGCTTGAGTAGGTTAGGGCTAAGTTTAAACGAAATTGTGATTGTCATGGCTATAGTTTTCAAGTAAGGCTAATTGAATTGCATCTTAGAACAGACAACTAGGACATTGATTTTAACATTCGAATCAGCATGTTTCCGGCTCTGAGATCCCATTTTGCATCCTCTTTTCCTCCTTAGATCTTTGCATTTGCTTGAGGGCAAGCAAGATCTAAGTATAGGGGAGTTGATATGTATGGATTTTAAGATGTCTTAAGTGTCATTTTTGGTTCGTTTTGCATACATTTCCGCAGCTTGTGCATCAAGTTCGAGTCATTTTCACTTTGTTTGCATAATCTCCATTTGCATAGCATACATTTTGCATTCGGAGCTATTTTCAGGAAAGTTTGGACTAGAGATGGAGAGGACTAGTAGGACTTGAGAAGCAAATGCATCTGAGAGACAAAACATAGCAAAGGACTCAGACTGGAACCAGAAGTCATGGATACACTCAATGCCATGGACTGAGTCGGCATGCGTAACACGAAGTGGTGGACCGAGTCATGCCATCACTGTTCACCTGGAGTCTCTGGTCGAGCCGTTTACACTCGAGATCAAAGTCGAGCCAATCTTGTCACTTGCGAGCGGATTATTTAAACTTTTGGGCTGAATTGGATCCGGACTCTCTAATCGAATTGTTGATGGGCCACTGCAGTTGCTGGGCCGATTCGGTTACACTTTAGCAAGCCGGATTGAGTCGATGGGCCGAATAAATTATTTTTCATAAGTTTGGATTTTTTAGGTTTTAGTGGGGATGATTATAAATACCCCATTAGTGTCACGAAAACATGTTATCTAAGTTTTTACCGCTACTGCAAGAAACCTTTTGAGCTTTTCATTGTTGTAATCCTAGAACAAAAATCGTACTTTTGTTTTATGATCTTTTAATGCACTTTCAGTTTGTTTTTGTTCGAGTCTGCTTTCTCAATTTATTGATCATGACATTCACTGTGATTTCTGCTTTGGTTGTTTCACCCATGGCTTCTGAGTAGACTACTTAGGGTTTTTGAGGGATAGATTAGATCAGCATGGATCTTTAGTTTTCTCAGTCGCTTAAGAGTGGATTAGCTTAGATCTCTTCTATTTTGGTGTTGTTAATGCTTATTTCTTTCTGATCAATTGAAATTTGTTCTTAGATATTTTAGCACTTTAAAGGGTGATGAATTGTGTGATTTAACCGTTTCAGAAATTTACACTCTTAGCTCAAGAGATTGGATGTTTAAGGTGTTTGTTAGGCTCGATAGTTGTTGCTTCATGCTAGTTGGGTTGTTAAACGCTTATGATGATAAAGTCCATTGATAGCTTTTCTGAGATTGTTTGCCATGAGAGTGAATTCAATAGTCACGAACTAATTGCCTAGAGGTCTGCTCTGTTTGAGTTTTGCTAAGCGATTTAGTAAAATTAAGTGAGATGCTGGTCCATGATCTTCACCCTTCAAGAACCCCTCTTTCTCATACACTACTTAGTTCTTTGCGCTGCTTGATTTTCTGTTTTCACTACACTTTATTCTATCACTTTGATTTCACTGCACTTTGTTCTGTTACTTTGGTTTCACTGCACTTTGTTATGTTACTTTGGTTTCACTGAACTTTGTTACGTGACTTTGTCTTCACTACATTTTGTTCTGTTGCTTTTAAATTTCTTAATTAGATTCGTATTTTTCTTATTTGATTTTTATTTTTGTTTCCTGTTGTTCAAATTGCTCATTTAGGTTGATAGATAAGAGACCAATGAATCAATTTGACTTGAATTAGAGTAGTCTGTCATATTCTGATTGTTAGTTACACTGCCACTTGGAATGACAGCTATTATACTACATCGATATCTTAGTGTAATAGGATTTGACAAATAGGGTAAAATCCTGTTATCAAGTAAGAAGGTTCCTATCAAAGGTATTGGTGATCTTAGGTTGTTTGATAAAGAATCTAAAGCTTTTTATGTGCCAACTTTCAAGTATAATCTTATAAGTCTTCATATAACCCTTCGTGATTTGTACTACAAAGCTATTTTCGATCCTAACAAGGTTTGCTTTCAGGATATTAAGAGTGGTCAAGTTCTTGAAGAATGAGTTGGCAATGATGGACTATACTTGCTAGAAGAAACCGAGAATAGTCCAAATCTATCTTTCAGTTCATGTTTATAAAGTTTAGCTAATACTTTAAATTCTAGTGGTAGTTTAAGTGATGATATGTTGTGGCATGCTCATTTAGGACATCCACATTCTCATGAATTAAACTTGTTGTTGCTTAATGTTTCCTCTAAAAATGACAATTGTAAGGCTTGTATACCTGGAAAAGATTGCAAATCAGTGTTTCCTGTCTTCAACCATTTATGAGAATTGCTTTGATCTTGTTCATTCTGATGTGTGTTCTTCTCCTTGTGAATCTAGAGAAAACCGTAAATACTTTGTCACTTTTATTGATGAAAAATCCAAATTTACTTTGCTAACTTTGTTACCTAGTAAAGATCGACCGTTTGTAGACAGCACACAATACCGGAAGATGGTTGGTAAGCTGATCTACCTAACTATTACTCGTCCATATTTGTGTTTTGCAGTGAGGCAACACATGCAACAACTAAAGATACATCATTGGGAAATGGTCAAACAGATCCTTAGATACTTCGAAGGCACTCCAAAGCAAGGCATGGGATGGGAAGGAATGCAAAAACAGATATTATAGGGTATTATGATATGAATTGGGTTAGAGATAGACAAGACTGCAAGTCAAAAACAGGCTATTGCACGTTCATAGGAGACAATCTTGTGACTTGAAAGAACAGAAACAGAAGGTGGTATCTTGTTCGAGTGCTGAGGCTCGGTATAGAGCTATGAGGAAACTCACGGATAAACTTATATGGCTGAAGAATTTGCTCAAGGATTTTGGAGTTGAGAGACAAGAACTAATCACAAATAATTGTGTCAACCAACCAGCCATTCACATTTCATCTAACTCAGTGTTTCATGAGAGAACCAAGCATATTGAGGTTGCCATAAGGTTCGAGAGAAGGTGGAGCAAAGAGTGATTCTACCATGTTACACAAGAAGCTCAGATCAATTAACAGACATCTTCTCCAAGGATGCAGGTACAAATGTTTGTGAGTTCGTGTATTCAAAGCTTGGGCTGATTGAGATACTCAAACCATGACCATGATCCATACTCTTTTTTCTTTCGTTGGTTTTGTCCCAATGGGCTTTCCACTAAAAATTTAATAAGGTGGGGAGTTACAACTTTCAAGTTTGACCTTAATGATTTCATTACAGATTCAAACTTGAGGGAGAGTGTTAAACACATAATATCAAAGGAAGAAGTGATAAAGTGTGGAGCAAGTAACCGGATGGGACTAACAAGTAAAGAAGTGGATACATGTGGTCAGGATATAACTAAAGGGTTGGGAAGGAACAAGAAAGAGTCATATGAATTGAATAGTCAACAGAGAGAAACCTCTTCTTCTCTCTCGGTTCCAAAGCAACAAAATGTTTCTCCATTCTTATTCTTCTTCACAAACTCGATTTCTTCTTTATTCGGCTATAAAAGTCCTTTTACTCTTCTTATTTGTTAAATCTCACAGTGGAAGGAAAGGGCAATGAGAAATGGATGATGAAGAAGGACTTAGGCACAAAGCAAGGAGGCAGAGGAGCCAAGATGAGGCCCAAATCGGCTAAGCCACCTGAGTACTAGGCCAATCCAGGAGTAGTACCAGCTACGATATCATGTAACGGCCGATCCGAGCCAGGTTGCGGCCCGTTCACCTGTAGTCGCGGCTGTGACACATAGACCGTTCCAACAACACAAGCGGTCTTGGTCAGGACTAGGTGGGTCACGATGCGTTCCACGATTGGTCTCGGCTGATCCGGCCTCTCCGTTCTAGCTAGCAAGCAATCTTGGCTAGGATCAAGCCACCAACTCATTTTCTTTCAGTCTTTTGGCAAGGTTTTAAACTTTTATCCTTCGGTTACTTGTTAGAGATTTAGAGAATACTTTGAAGATTTTCTATGGATCAATGATCATTTACTTGTTTCATTCTCCTATTAAGATTTTCTTCTTAACTTCTCTCTCTGTCTTTATTATTTTAACCATGTTTATCATTTGCTTTGAGTATGTTTGGATATGAGTGAGTAGTCACTTAATGGATTGAAGGTTAGGTAAATCTACGGGTTTAATGATATATTATTGTTGTTAGGGTTGCTAGATATATAGATCCTTCAGTCAAAATGTGCTTAATGCCAGATTTAGCCTGATCAACTAGTAATCTAGATAGAAGGAAGTTTATCGCCCAAGAGGTGATCGATGAAATTCCAGAATAACTCTTTTTGTGGATTTTCCTTCCCTATCCAGCGAGAGCTGATGTTAGGATGGAAAATGGTCTTAGTGAACTCGTGTTTAGTGTTTCTTAAGCTTTAGGTTGAAAAATGAGAGTTTAGTTTTTCTATTGCTTGCAAAGGGGTTGATGTCATGAGAGTGGATTAGCCTAGATTGGATGAGTTTCATGTCCTAAGATGTTGCTTGTGTTATGAACCCTAGACTTGCTTGAATCATTTGTTATCCCTTGGATCAATTGTCTAACCTTAGATCAATTGCTTTTAATCATTTGAACCTTGTTTGTTTTATTTTCTTTGCTTTCATTATGTTGTTAGTCTTATACTTTACCAAAAACCATCATCTATCTTCTCTAACTTGAATCAATTCCTGGCAATCGGATCGTTTTAGTTCTTGCTCCCTAGGATTTGATACTTAAGTACTTACGACTAGTTGTTCGCCTTTGTTGTATTTATTGGTTGTTGCGAAAGCAAGCGATCAACGAATGGGCTGGACCGAGGCGTGGTGGACGGGCTAGACCATCCGCCGTAAAAAAGAAGCTCCTTTACGGTCATCCTCTCAACAACTTCAGACACTACGAGGTGGGGTAAAGCGGGTGGAGGCGGTGACGGATGAGTGTCGTGAATATGATTAAAGATTTCTGACCACTCAATTTTTTTTGTTAAGGGACCTTGAATTTAATTTAAGCGGAGAATGAGGTACAATTTGTTATACAAAAAGCATACTCTGATTAAACCCAAATCGTAGAATCTAATAGAACCCATAAGATACAACCTAAATAATACATTAAGCTAATAATTCGAATGAGGAAACGAAGAGGTCTTCAGAGTAGCGAGAATGATATATTGCGCTATTTGTTACCTGAGTAGTTTATGAAGAGTTGATAGATTGATCTCTCTTATTTGGCCATCTCGATATGTGTAGGTTGAAAGATAACAGTGCCAAGAGGTCCCGAGAGAAGATGCAGTCAAAATAGATATGATTTCAAAGAAGACGTGCAAATTTTGTAGTCCCCATTGAGCAGCAATTATGAACGACCAGCCAGGTATGATTACAAATTTACAATGCTTTGGGATTCCACGTTTTATCCAAACCACTTTATATAAGTTTCAACTTTTATGAAATCTATAATCCAAAGAACCACTAAATTGATAAAATCAACGTTAAAATCAAAACTAAACTTGATCCATTTGTTTTGATTGTGAATTAAATTGATGCTTTGATCTTAAAGGTTGCATTAATTAATCTAGTGGTTCTTGGGATTTTAGATTCATAAACTGAAATCATGAAAATTGAAATTTATATTTGCTATTAGAGAAAATACATAAATGTTGCATATCTTTTCTATTGAACCATGCTTTTCTTTTCTAATGATATTTCTTAAAGTATCTCATTTTCTTACAAAAGAATCTCTTCACTATTTTCAGGATTTAATTTTTGGGTCGCAATACATGGATCCGCCGTAGGGGTTGGTTCAGTCACTCGATGATCGCCACTTGCCATTGTTTTATGAAAGTGATATATCTTTTCTTTTGTCCTTAATACTTCATTTCTTTTTACTTATAATGGCACTTCCAAGACATACGGCCATTAACTTTACTGTCAAGTTAGACATATGCGTCGTATAGACATGGATTAGTTGAGACGAGTCAAACTTTCTCATAGTAAGCTCACTTATGAAACTTCTTACGATCAACTTGTCGACCAAATCTGATTGTGAAAAACCTTTAATATTTATTAAGAATTCCCTTCTTTCTCTGTCTTATTTTTAAATGGCTTAGTACTTTCTACCATTGTCAACCTCATCAGATTCAAATTGAGCCTACTAGATCGTACCCAAGTCTCGTGGCGAGACTTATTAGTTATAAAGTTATCATTCGTAATGACTGGGGGTTTCCTCATTCAAGAGGTTCACATGATCCAGTGATATAAGAATGTATTATTATTTTTTAGAAGTCATAAAGTTAAACTTCTTGAATTGATATTACTACATGTGTATATATGTAACGATAAATGAAATGTTTCTGCAACATTTTAATTAAGTTAGGTAATTGTAATACAATATGAATTAATATTCATTAAATTTTGTTTACGTTGTATGTGACAAGTTAATCATCAAAATGGTCTTGTCATGTTACACGTAAGTATTATAATAAAATTATTAATTAATCATGATTCAAGAGATGCTAAAATGACATTAAGGTCTTATAGTGATCAATAATTTTTAATTATATATACTCTCAAAGATCGCCTAAAACTGAATCATTGAATATAGTTAATAATATGAAAAGAATTAGTCATTTTACTTAGGTCGGTAGTGTGTTTGATCAAAGATAACATATCTATTTGAATAAATTGTACCATTTGATTAATTATAGAAGTATGAAATAGCATCACTTAAAATGGGTATTTAAATATTGCTCAAGTGCTACTTAAATACATGTTTTAAATATTTATGTTAAAATTTAGGAATATATAAAAAAGTCATAAAGCACTAATGGGTAAACATCTATAAATAGGATATTGCGTTTTACTTAACTTAACCCCTTTCTGAATAAGAGTCTTTCCTGCAAAGCAATTTTCCATTCTATATCTTTCTAAAATTTTATTGATGTATCTTTTCAGAAACAAACTTATTATTGCTTGCAATCTATCAAATTATTTCTATTCCGATCACATAGGATACCGCACTCATATCTTTTACTTCAAAATTCTTACAGAGAGATTTCTTTATATCATGGAGCATACTTGTCATTTGCAGCAAGTAATATGCCATCAACATATAAGACCAAAATCACAAATCTGCTATACACTAGGCTTAATATAGATACACTGATCAATAATAATCTCTACAAACCATATAACGTAACGGTATTGTTGAATTCTACATATCATTGTCCAAAACTTGTTTGAGCCAATATATTGATTTTTTCAGCTTAAACACCACATGTCCTTTTCATGTCGCCTAAAATCCATCAAGTTGATCTATATATACTTCCTCATCAAAATCTCTATTTAGAAAACATATTTCACTCTTATTTGGTGAAGCTCTAAATCATAATGAACCACTAAACGCAAAACAATCTTCAGAGAATCTTTCTTTGTTTCGTGAACAAGGGAGAGATTTCTTTTATGTGAACAAAAGGTACACACATATGTTCTCTTTCTTTTCTATTATATATTTTAGGGAGGATTACTAGAATGAGACAACATTTGCATTTAATGACTAAAACAAACCTAAATTATTGTGGACTTATTATTGGTTTTAAGTACCCCTAGTTGTTAGTGTGAAGAATAAATAAATATTTATGGTTATACTACCGTGTTGACCAGTCAAAACTTCTGCATACTTTGTAAATATTTGACATAAAAATTTTAAAGTATGTGCCATATTTTTTTAACTATTTAACATACTTATTGTTTATGTATTTTTGGAAAGTTGTTATGGCTACATAAATGTGTGTTAGTAATTATGTCTCATAGTTGTCATTTGGAAAATACATAATTTGGTGACTATGTTACATAATCAGTATATATGTGAGTAATTCTTGGGAATAAATATGCAACATATTTATAGTATTTGAAACTATATAATTAAATCAAATGGTGTGAAAACTTTTCACATATTTATCAAGTTCTGTAACATACTTACATGTTTTTAATTCTGTAACAGACTTATTAGCTCACAACATACTTATAAGGTCCTAAATATGTTGCATATTTGTGTTCGTTAAGAGCTACATATTTATTTTGATTGGATGAAAGTACATATTAAGTGTTGATATTTTAATTACTTGGAATAGTACGTTTTTGCGATGAGTACATATGAATGTGCTTGTCTACAATTATATTTAGAATGACGACATACATATTTTACCACATACTTATTCCTAGACTACAAACTTATTTTCCTTGAAAAATTCAGTCAAGGAAGCTATCCAAGGAAACTATACAGACTTATAACTCTCAATTCTCAACAAGTTCAATAAAGAAACAGAACGTTATGATTTGATTATGGAAAAAAATAAATTCTTATTCAACTGATGTGATCACAACAAAATAGATTCACAAGATGCCAAATATTGAGATCAATATCTATTTATACAACCCTTAGATCGAATAATGACACTAACAAACTATGATAAGCAAGCTTACATGGCACACTGACATTGGCAAAGTATTGAGAAGCTTCAAAGTTTCTCTTGAGTGAAACAAGTTCCTTTAATGAAAAGAGCCAACCAGAAATCATAGGAAAAACCTTGTAGGGTTTGAATGTAAAGAGCTTAACCGAGAGAAAAGAAAGGTGGAGAAACGATAGAAACGACGCCAGTTCCTTTTAAACGGATAGCTCGTGAAACTGTGTAGATGATGTGATGAGGATTCCACAATTTTGGCGAGTAAAACCAGTCGCCTTCGTCTTCATGCCGTATGCTTATAGGTACATTGACATAGGAAAGTCCTCAAGTCTTGAAAGACCTTCCTGCAAGAAGAAACAAAGAGAAAATGCATTTTTAAGTACTTAAAAGCAGAATCAAAACTTAAGCTTAAGAGAGAAACATAGCAAATAAGGAGAACATGTGTATTTTGTCAATTCTAATCCCATACTTTGAATTCTAAAGAAAAGATTTTCTAGTAATAAGGCATAAACAACTGAAGAAACAAGTACAAAACATTTATCTCTCTTTCAATACCTCTCCTTATCTCTCTCTAATTTGCTAATTGATACTAGTAATAAGGCATAAACTACATTGAAGTGAACCTATATACACAAGAATGACAAAAGGCAAGGATTTCACATTTTAACTTTGGAGGACCCCCATTCATTCTCAAAATGACATAGCACAAAGTTTTGAAAAGCATAAAAAGACTGATATGAATTGATTATGGCAACCAAAAAGCACAACGTACCATAAGCCTTGGTTATTAGTAGAAGTAAGTTGTAGTATATGCAATCAACAATTCTAAATAACATGTGATAAGAAACGATTTTGACAGATATTGTCAATAAAATGAAACAAATCTCATCAATCTGTAAACTTGTAGTCATGACATGTTATCTCCAAGTCAGCTAAGCATATAGCATTGTCACAAGAGAAAAACACTATTTGACTAATTTGTATACAGCTGCAAAGAGAATTTGGTTACCGGCTGAACAAGCCAGTTACAATTATCATTTTTTCTGAGCACAAGATCATACCAGCAACATACAAAACTTAATTCTTTAGCTTCATCATGAAAGAACTGACCATTTTACTTCAATTAATCCATGCCATAGACTATGTACCTTAACTGATAAATATAGTTCCTAACTTCACAAGACTCGTGTTGCAATATACACTCAAAATTGTGAAGAACAACATTTTTTTGATATGGCGAAGAACATCCCTTGAATGATTAAGAACTTATACAAGCTATAGGAAATCAAAAGAAAAATGGTGGAATCATGAAATTTCATAAACTAAGGGACCATTCGACGCACGAACACCACAATTCAACTAATTATTTTTTGTATCAATATCTGATCAAATCGGAGTAAAACAAAATGAAAGATAGAAATGCAGGACTCACTCGCCAGGAGAAAACATATTCATTAGGATTGGAAGATCTGAGGTTTTGGTAATGATCTAAGATCATATAAAGATTTAAAATCAGAAAAGAATTTAATTTGGCAAACCTTCGATGAGCCCAAGAAATAAGCTACAAGAGGCAGATCGTCGAGAAAGTGATTGTTGTATTCATGGACCATCTATATACAAAACGAGAGAACGAGAAACATGATAATGAAATCCAGAAAGACAAGAAGATAGACGAAGCCAGGGACAAAGAAAAACCTTAATTTGAGCAGAGAAGGAGAGGAATAGAATAAGAAACCCATTTTTCTCTTTGTTCATATTAATGGCTAATTAAATTGAACTTTAAAGAAAAAAAGATATTTCATACCCAAAAACTTGTGTTATTTTTAGTAAATCTCATTCTAGTCAATAAGTATAAATTATGGTCTATTCTACTATATTATCACAATATATTTTAGAATTAATGACTCAACTACTTCACATTTTTGCCTTAATGACTTAAATACTCCTCAAAAAACTGGACAAAAAAAGGTTTGGAAAAAGTCAAAAAAAGAAAGACTTGTCCGCTTATTTACAGAATTGCCATTGAAAAAAGGCAAAACTCCTTCTTCTTCTTCCTCTTCTTCTTCCTCCTCTTCTTCTTCCTCCTCTTCTTCTTCCTCTTTTCGCGACGTCTTTTTCATCTTCTTTATTTTCACTATTTCAAACTTCAAATAAAAAGTAACGTACTATATGTTTTGCGATTGTAAACTTCAAATCGTATAGTTTTAACGAAATCGAAATGGGTTTCTAACATATTGATACTGATTTTGTTTTTTGTAGGGTGTGTGAGATTTCTAGCCCTAAACTTACAGATCAAAAGATTCAAGTCATTATTTGGTAAAGGTAAATGTTGTATTCCAAGTTTGAGGGTTTAGATTTTCTAAGTTTAGTCTTGATTGTTAGTTTGTCATTTGGTAGACTTTGGTTGATTTTCTAGGTTTTGTTTATAGTGGGGTAGAGTTTGGTCGATTTATTTTATAGTGTGGTGGACTTTGGTAGAGTTAGTTTATAGTGTGGTAGAGTTTGGTAAATGTAGTTTATAGTTTGATAGAGTTTGGTAGAGTTAGTGTATAGTGTGGTAGAGTTAGTTTATAGGTGGTAGAGTTTGGTCGATTTATTTTATAGTGTGGTGTACTTTGGTAGAGTAAGTTTATAGTGTGGTAGAGTTTGGTAGAGTTAGTTTATTGTGTGGTAGAGCTTGGTAAATGTAGTTTATAGTTTGATGGAGTTTGGTAGAGTTAGTTTATAGTGTGGTAGACTTAGTTTATAGTGCGGTAGAATTTGGTAGATCATTTTATAGTATGGTAGAGTTTGGTAGATTTATTTGATAGTGTGGTAAATTTATTGTACAATGTATAGAATTTGGTAGAGTTAGTTAATAGTGTGGTAAAGCTTGGTAAATGTAGTTTATAGTTTGGTAGATTGTGGTATAGTTAGTTTATAGTGTGGTAGACTTTGGCAAATCTTTTTATAGTATGGTAAACATAGGTAGATTGATCTTACAGTGTGGTACACTATGGTAAATTTATTTGATAATGAGGTATACTTTAGTAGATTTGTTTTTTAGTTTGGTAGACTTTGGATGATTTGTTTTTGAAGTGTTTTATTGTTTTTTTCGCAGGAACACATTATGGGGAGGTGCAGAAGTACCCTCGGAGGGTGGTTTCAATGGAAGACTTTTGATGATAAAAAAAATCATTAACTACTATTGCACATTTATATGTACTTTGGTTTCATGTTGGCCGAGTTTGTTTGTAACTTAGCAGAGTTTAGGTGTTGCATGTTCTTGCTTGGCAGAGTTTGATCGAGTAACATATAATTTGATGATAAAGATTTGGTAGAGTTAGTTTATAGTGCGGTAGAGTTTGGTCAATTTATTTTATAATGTGGTGGATTTTGGTAGAGTTAGTTTATAGTGTGGTAGAGTTTGGTAAATGTAGTTTATAGTTTGATGAAGTTTGGTATAGTTAGTTTATAGTGTGGTAGAGTTTGGTAGATTTATTTTACAATGTGGTAGAGTTTGGTAGAGTTAGTTTATAGTGTGGTAGAGCTTCGTAAATGTAGTTTATAGTTAGGCGGAGTTTGACAGAGTTAGTTTATAGTATGGTAGAGTTAGTTCATAGTGTGGTAGACTTTGGGAGATTTTTTAATAGTATGGTAGAGTTTGGTAGGTTTATTTTATAGTGTGGTAGATTGTACAATGTGGTAGACTTTGGTTGAGTTAGTTAATAATGTGGTAGAGCTTGGTAAATATAGTTTATAGTTTGATAGAGTTTGGTAGAGTTCGTTTATAGTAGGGCAGAGTTAGTTTATAGTGTGGTAGACTTAGTTTATAATGTGGTAGACTTTGGTAGATCTTTTTATAGTATGATAGATGTTGGTAGATTGATCTTATAGTATGGTAGACTTTGGTAGATTTATTTAATAGTATGGTAGACTTTAGTAGATTTGTTTTATGGTTTGGTAGACTTTGGATGATTTGTTTTTAAAGTATTTTATTGTTTCTTTTTCACAGGAACACATCTATGGGGATGAGCAGAAGTACCCTCAGAGGATGGTTTAAACGGAAGACTCTTGATGATAAACAAAACCATTTACTACTATTGCACATTTATGTGTACTTTGATTTCATGTTGGCTGAGTTTGTTTGTAACTTAGGAGAGTTTAAGTTGCATTTTTTTGCTTGGCAGATTCTGATCGATAAAGTATAGTTTGACTCATCATAATGTACATTACTCACTCATCATAACGGATATTTTCACTCACTTCCATGATTTTACAACCAAGAGAAGTATCCACTAGAAAGAACCAATGAATATGGTCGAATTTCCAACTCCCACCAAAAAAAAAGTAATTTGATCCATAGATCCAAAACTAAGCAAAAAAGCTCAAAAGATAAGCAATGGAGTCAAACAACAATGGTGATTTGTGTTTCAATGGTGTTTGGCTGCATTAAGTGAGCGAGAAAGAAGGTAAGTGATACAATAATTAAGGGATAAAATCGTCATTCTACAAACTAGGTTAAATGAGCTATCTCTGCCAAACTTTACCAAACTAACATAACTAACTCTACCAAAGTCTATCACACAGCGGACGAGCTCAACCAAATTCTACCATATAACTCTGCCAAACTCTTCTACACTAGCATTGCTAACTCCACAAACTCTACTACACTATCAAAAAAAACTCTACGATACAGTGGACGAGCCCAACCAAACTCTACCATATAACTCTTCCAAACTCTACTACACTAGCGTTGCTAACTCCACCAAACTCTACCACACTATCATATGAACTCTACCAAACTCTACCACACAGTGGACGAGCTCAACCAAAATCTACCAAATAACTCTACCAAACTCTACTACACTATGCTAACTCCACCAAACTTTACTACAAAGGGTCCAAAGTCTACTAAAATCTACCAAAATGAAAAAATCTCAAATACTTAGTCCCCATCAAAATGACTTCCTAATTACAAAAAGTTAGTATGGTTTTTATACGATTTAATCTATGGATCAAATCGTTCAACACCTTTCCAACACATATTGTATGGATCAAATTGTTTAACACCTTTCCAGTTTATTGGTTTTGGATCTATTGATCAACTCTTTTGAACGATTTGATCCATAGATCCAAAACCAAGAAAAAGAAGCTCAAAAGATAAGGAATGAGGTAAAGCAACAATGGTGATTTGTGTTTCAATGATGTTTGGCTGCATCGAGTTAGCGAGAAAGAAGGTAGGTGATGCAATAATTAAGGGATAAAATAGTTATTTTACAAACTAGGTTAAATGAGTCATCTCTGCCAAACTCTACCACACTAACGTAACTAATACTACCACACTATCAAATAAAACTCTACCAAATTTTATCATACAGTGGATAAGCTCCACCAAACTCTATTATATAACTCTGCCAAACTCTACTACACTAGCGTTGCTAACTCCACCAAACTCTACTACATTATCAAATAAAATTACCAAACTCTACCACACAGTGGACGAGCTCAACCAAACTCTACCATATAATTCTACCAAACTCTACAACACTAGCGTTGCTAACTCCACCAAACTCCACCAAAACCTACCAAACAAAAAAAACCTCAAATATTTAGTGTTTAACAAAATAACTTCCTAATTACAAAAAGTTAGTATGGTTTTTATTCGACAATGCTTTGTGAAGGTGAATTATGGTGTGGTTGACTTTGGTGGATCTTGGTTGAGCTTTGTTGAGCTTGGTTGAGCTTATGCTGACGTGACGGCAGATTTACGCGATTGACGCGCACTGACACGGCATAATTCATTAATGGTATTTTAGTTATTACGCTTTTGTTTACACATCTCAAAAGGGAAAAATAGCAATTAAAAAAAAGTATTTGAGTCATTATGGATAATTCTAAACTATTTTAGTCATTACCTTATAATTCTAGAATAGTTGAGTAAACCACCCAATATTTTATCTCATCCTTTCTTCTCTAGGCAATGAGAGTTCCGAATTTCTTGTGGGGAGAAGGAGTTAGGCACTCAACATATCTAATAAATCGTGTATCAACAAGAGCACTTCTAAATCAAACACCATACGAATGTCTAAGAAACAAGAAGCCTAATCTGAGTCATCTAAAAGTCTTTGGATGTTTAGCTTTTGCAAAAACAGAAAAGAGAACCTGAAAAAGTTAGATGATCGATCACAGCCTTTCGTGCATCTTGGAATAGAGCATGGAACAAAAGCTTACCGACTTTACAATTCTACAACAAGGAAAATCATTGTAAGCCGAGATGTAAGCTTTAATGAAATGGTTTCTTGGAATTGGAAAGTAGATCACGAAGAGACAGAGAAAAACTCAGGCATGTTTCGTATGATATGGGATTAATAGGATCCCAGATCATGGACCATTGACTGTGGTACAAGGTTTAGATTCGGTTGTTGCGTTTTTGGCTAAATACACCAAGGATAAAGGAGAGACGATTCCTTGGGAAACATGTCGAAGATAAAGGGGAGACAAACTTCTTAGACATAGTTCAGCTGCCTAAACTCAATGAATTATCCATCAGTCAAGCACCAGAGCCGGACACAAGGAGCTCACTTCAACAACGTTCCCCGAAGGATATTGAGGACATGAGGTTACTTATCAAGGAGCTGCAGATGCTAAAAAACTAACTAAGGAATACTGAGAATTTATATGGCTTCCTGACTCAATCATATAACTCATGGAAGTGGAAGAAGCCCAAAAGAAGCTCTGAGCTAAAAGTTATGAATTTTAGAAGTTGGACATTTTTGCGCTAAGGCCTTATTCGCGACAAAGCCAAATATCAAGCTACACAGCCCAGCTCGGAAGCGGCTTTCAATCCGGACCAGATGAAGATTATTATTGGGTCTTTCATGGTTCCAACAAGCCCAAGAACGCTTCAATCCACCATCGGATCCTCCAGATACACGCCCAACAATAAGAAGATCCGATCCAGTGCTGTTTAACGAATGTTCGGGATTTGCTTGCTTCAAAAGACCTCATACATATGTGTGGCATCCAGGAGACTCTTTAAACCACTCCATACGCGGAAACTCAACTTACAAGTTTACGAGTGAGCCTTTTAATATGACTGATTTTGTTTTAAATGTACTTTATGTTACATATCTTTTCTTTAATGAGTGTTGCACCATTCAAGCCTTTATTTTAGGGATTTGATTTTAATGTAGAGCTTAATCAGCTCACTCCACCCATTGAAGGCACCACCGATGAGCCACTGTATAAGGCTCCTTTGTGGTTTTGTATTTTCAACCAAGATTAATAAAGCTAAACGTTTCTTTCAAAATTCTTTGCCGTCTAATTCTCTTTGAGGAGTCGAGAGATTTCATCGAGATCAAGCCTTGTGAGGAGTCTAAGCCTTGATCAGAACGAGATAATCAAAGGAATCACCACCTCCTTTGTGGTTATCATCCGCCTTCATCCGCACATCGCACCAACCGTAGAGGATCGACTCTTGAAGTCTTCTCCACCGGTTCCACCATCACACAGCCATAAGGATTGATTCATTGAGGTCTTCTTGTGGTCTTCATCAAACCATACCAGACGGCGAGGCACATATCATGGGATGATACTCATGACAATGGATCAGGTCTGTATGTTCCTGAAAATCATCAAGACACAGACTCGGACATGTCCTTATGTTCGTATGAAGAGGCTGAAACTGATGGAAGTAATGGACTAAACATTGAAACTACACAGAACGTTGAGTCTCCATAGCAATTGAGATGTTCATCTCGTCAAACCAATCAACCTGCACACTTAAGTGATTATATTTTGACGACTTATGTTGAGTGTGAGAAACTGCTCTTATCGATTAATAACGAACCTGAAAATTACAGTGAAGCTAAAGATGCAGCTGAATGGACTAAAGTGTGTCAAGAATAGATAAAATCCATCAATCAAAATGGTACATGGACCCTTGTTGATAAACCTTATGGTGTGAGGGTGATAGGCTTGAAGTGGATTTTTAAGATAAAGAGAAACGTAGATGGATCCATCAATAAGCTCAAAGCTCGATTGGTAGCAAAAGGATATGCACAACAATTGGGGATCAATTTTGATGAAGTCTTTGCTCCGATAGCTTGGATAGAAACTGTAAAATTACTTATTGGTATGGCAGCTCGAATGGATGGTAAATACATCATTTAGTTGTAAAGACTGCATTTTTACATGGACAATTAAACGAAGATGTGTATGTCTCACAACCCGAAGGTTTTGAAAAGAAGGGAGAAGAGCACAAAGTTTTCAAACTTTCTAAAGCACTATATGGTTTGAGACAAGCACCTAGAGCATGGAATACGAAGTTCGATCGTATTTTGAGGGACTTCCGGTTCGAAAGATGTTCAAAAGAAAGTTCTGTTTACCAAAAAGAAGAAGGAACCAGTCTCCTAATAGTAGTTGTTTATGTAGATGATCTCTTCATAACAGGAAATACAAGCAAGATCATCAACGATTTTAAGCATAGCTTATCTACAAAATTTGACATGTCAGATCTTGGAAAACTAAGCTATTATCTTGGTATAGAAGTTCTGCAAACAGAACAAGGGATTGAGATCAAACAAGAGGCTTATGCTAAAAAGATCTTGAAAGAAGCAGGTTTGGAAAACAACAATACAATTCATATACCAATGGAATTCGGTTTAAACTCTCAAACTTGGATGATGAAGATCCAGAAATTGATGCAACTCAGTAACGTAAGAAAATAGGATGTGTAAGATATCTTCTACACACACGACTAAACCTTGATGTTTCAGTTGGTGTACTAAGTAGATTCATGTAGAAACCGAGAGAGTCTCATGGGAAAGCATTGAAGCAAGTGTTGAGGTATTTGCAGGGAACTAGTGGTTACGGTTTGAAGTATAAGAAGGGGGATAAAATGACAATTACAGGTTATAGTGACAGTAGTCATTACATTGATGTAGATGATGGACGAAGCACTAGTGGTCATATTTTCTATCACGGTGAGACTCCTATTACATGGTGTTCATAGAAGCAAAAGACTGTTGCTATGTCCTCGTGCGAAGCTGAGTTCATGGCAGCCACAGAAGCATCGAAACAAGATGTTTGGCTACAGGAACTAATAAGTGAGATAACGAGAATAGAATGCTCAACGATAGAGACTAGGATTGATGGCAAATCTACAATAGAGCTCACTAAGAACCCAATTTTTCATGGCTGATCAAAGCATATACACAAACGTTATCATTTCATTCGTGAATGCATTAAAAACGGACAAGTCACAGTGAAACATGTACCCAGAGAAGAACAACAAGCTGACATTTTGACTAAAGCCCTGGCAAGGATCAAATTCAAGCAAATGAGAAGTCTACTAGGATTTCAAGACATTTCAAAGAAGGATTTGAAGCTTAAGGGGGTGAATGTTGGTTAAGCTTCTTGATAGCTTGCAGCCTAAGACAACTTTATAAAGGAGGTTAAAGTTAAGATAAGGCTAGAAAGATACTAAATAGATTTAAGATATATATGTATTTCTATTTAGCATAGGATTAGGAAGAGATAAGATTAAGTTGTTATGATATCTCTATATATATTCGTGATCATTGAGTTGTGATAATCAAACAAAGAGCATTACAAAGTTGTGTGTTAGTTAGTTTTGAGTTAAGTTTCTAATCAATACAACAAGATTTTCTTAAGTGTGTTCTTTGAGTCTTTAAGATAACATCAAGAATAGTTTCAACACTACAAGAAAACTAGCGATTTGCGACGAAAATTTGCGAGGGATTATTTCCGTCGCAAAAACTACAATGTATTTGCGAGAAATTTGCGACGTTTGACAACATGTCGCAAGGACGTCACAAACTTGCGACGGATATTTTGGCGTCGCATATTTTTGCAACGAATTACGCTACATCGCAAATCCAAAGTATATTTTCGATGTATTTGCGACAAATTTTTTCTGCTGCAGCTTTTGCGAGGCATTTGCGATGACTCTGCGACATTTGCTNCAAATCTGTAGCAAATTTTCCTTCTTTCCCTATAAATAGACCCAATGGGAGATTGTAACTTCACACCAAATCTCAAACACTAATAGAGAGAAAGTAGTGAGAGAAAAAAAATTTGCAAAAAAAAACTTTTGAAAATAAAAATAAAA
>OVBA01000523.1:0-64088 GCA_900406435.1 Lepidium aucheri | reverse complement strand
CCAAAAACGTTGTAAAATTGCGTTGGTAATTTAATGTTTTGTTGTAGTGAATCGATCACCCATTAAATAAATATACTTCTTGTGAGGCAATTATTAGACAACATATATCAAGACACTTAGACACCCATCCTAATCTTATCTTAAGTTATCTAGTTCAAAGGATTAGATCAAATTATTGATGTCTTTAAATTATAAAGATATGCTCGTGAACCACTATTACGTACACTTTAATTTCTTTTGTATAATCTTTTTTCCAGTACACCACAAATATGTTTGTTTATTTATTTATGCGTTGTCTAGTAAAATCATTATAACTAAGTATGTTTGTTCAATTAGAAAATTGAATTCTGATATACTATATTTGCCCATTAAAATATAAGAAAATTCAATGAACCAGCATATATAATACTAATTTTTATTCAAAATGGTTGGTGCATGTCATTAATAAAGAAGATAAGCTATTGTTAATGCATGTTTACATGCCACCGATTAATCAATTATTGAACACCAAAATCAGCACCCGAATCCTGACTTTGTATTTGTTTTTAGTTATGTATCCAAAATGATTAATATAGATACAATTCATGTTTAAAATCTCTATGATTAACATTTAGAACGAATTTGCAAAAAATATCATCTCAAACCAAAATCGATTCTACAAAATAATAAAACACGAAAATTATAATGTTTAAAGATATGTTATGGGGTTTTGCTTAATGTATGCTATTTTTGAGATTTCGAATATTATGGCCTTTTTAATCTATAAAAGTATAAATAAATAACTCATAATTGTGGAAAGATGAAAAACTTGAAGTTTGTGCAAAATGAATGATCCGAAAAATCCAAAAACTGCTTTTTCAATTTTTGGCGGATATGAATTTTTGTAAATAAGTATGGTCTGCAACTTCATATACACTACGACTTAAAAAATTATATAAAACTTGAGTGACGTGGAATTTGCATGGTGCATCAATTATTTAACTATTATTTGTTATAAATAATATCTTTGCAGACAAATAATCTTTTTTTGAACTGTTATTTTTCTGAATAAAGACAGTGTATTAACTAGTGTGGTCTTAAATAAAAACAATACAGGATTTCATTTATGATATTTTGTAATAGTGTCGTTTTCAATATCTTTGCAAGGTATAAAAAATATATTTTTTTTGTTTTGTTAGGAGTTGAACATGAGCCTAAGATCCTCAACAATCTAATGAATTGACAAATCTTTTGTGAGGAATCACAATCACGGGTACATAAATTGGATACCTTAATTCATGGATGTAGTGTTGAGACCGATGTAATTAGTTCACATGTTTAAGAAACTATTAGTAAGCGACAAAAATACAATCTCTATTAGATGACAAAAGAAGAAATTAACATATAGATTTTGCAAATAAAACCATTTCATACATCGAATCTACATTGCTTATACATACATAAATACATACACAACTAAAATCATCATGTTTGGTTTGAGTAATTGAATATCATTTCTACTGTATTTTTTCCAATCTGAATTCGATTTCAAAAAATTGCAAAATCACATGATATTATTGACAGTTTTAGTGAACTTAGCTATTGAATTATCTTTGTCGATTTAATTATTAAATAAAAAATATATCATACATAGAATTTATATTGCTTATACATAAATAAATAAATAAATAAATAATACACGGTTAAAATCATCACGTTTGATTTGAGTAGTTGAATATCATTTCTATTGTATTTTTTCCTATCTGAATTCGATTTCAAGAAGTCACAAAACCACATCATATTGTTAACCGTTTTAGTGAATTTAGCTACGAATTATCTTTGTCGACTTAATTATTAAATAAAAAATATCTCATACATAGAATTTACACTGCTTATACATACATAAATACATACAAATTCAATAAAAATCTCGTATGATCAAATAGTTGAGTAATATCTTTTATATTTTTTTCACTTGAATTTAGTTCTATAAAACCAGATTGGCTTGCTTAGAGATTTGAGAAATTTGGTTATTGATTAGATTTTGCCGATAATTGTTAACAAAAAAAATCATCTCATACATAGAATCTACATTGCTTGTACATACAGAAATACATACATACTCAAGTCTATATTTTTATCTCTATTTACATTTATATTCCAAACAAAAAAACCCAACCGACAAGGTAATCAGAAAGTCAAAGCCTCTCTAAACAAAACGACAAAATCAAAAAAAAAAAAGAAAAAAAAGAGAGTCTCTGTTCACTACAACAAGATTCGAGAAAATTGATGATGATGATGATGATGTTTAGGATCTTGATGAATAATTTGTTTAGATTTGATTTCCTCAGCACAACGTAATGCTTTTTCAATTTGATAACCTCCTCCAATACTTACTTCTCTTTCTAAATGACAACAATAACTCTCAAACACACTCACATTCACATGCAACTTAAACCCCATCAGAAACAGAAACTCCAGTTCCAACTTGTTTAACTCTTCTGTCTCTAATCCACCAACTTTAGCAAAATATGAGTTTCTATAATTCCTGTAATAAAAAGAAACACAACAAAATGAGTTCAAAAACAAGACAAAAAAAAAACAGAGGAAATT
The DNA here is from genome assembly GCA_900406435.1 of Lepidium aucheri. Taxonomy (NCBI): domain Eukaryota; kingdom Viridiplantae; phylum Streptophyta; class Magnoliopsida; order Brassicales; family Brassicaceae; genus Lepidium; species Lepidium aucheri. The sequence goes on along the minus strand of OVBA01000523.1, from coordinate 61,496 downwards.
TTGTTTAATTTGATGATTGATTACTTACATATCTTCGACGTATTTGGAAGCGATCATGATAGTTGTAATGAGAAGACGATGTACATTGGTGAGACTGATTCTAAAACCGGAATTATTTTGACAAAACCGGTCAATGTAGACATAAGCAACAACGTAAACCGAAGGACCGGCTTTAGTATACCGGAAAATCCTTTCAAGATATGATTGAATCGTCATATCAGGAATTTCACGGCAATCAAAGACACGTGTCTTACCAAAACCACCATAGCTTTTGCTGATTCTTTCATTTCGAGCTAAAGTTCGTTCAATGAGAGAAGAAAGAACAGAAATAACAAGAGGTGTGTTTGAATCAGAATAAGAGTAGAGGTCTGATCGGAGTTTCCTTGGAGATATCGCAAGAGAATCCATTAATGGTTGAAGAAATTTTAAGATTGAAAATATGAAAATGAAAATGGATTAGAGAGGCTTTTTATATAGAGTAAGTGAAGAAGATGGAGAAGAGTAGCTTTCCAATGTCGGGCAACTTCCTCTTCACTTCTTTATTTGAAAATAATATATATTATTTTTTGTTATAATTGTTGGTTTTATGTAACTACTAACTATAGTGTGTGTACTGAATGAAATATTTATTAGTATTAAAACATAGCTCGTGCAACTACGAAAGTTCAGGTTTTTGGTTTGAATCGTAACTATATCTCAGATTTGAATCTCTTTCGTCTAAATAAAGCAATTTAATTACACCTACTATGGAGTGCTTCCTTTCTCTTTACCAAATAGAAGTTGAGATAGCAACAGCTTAGATTACGTAGGTGTTCTGAAAATTTTCTCTAATATATCTGAATGGCTGGCGTTTAAATCTTTTCAGGAAGATTTTGCAAGATTACAATGTCTTTTTAGATTCTTTTTACTTCATGTAATTTCGAGATTCTTGAATCATAGATCAGATACTCTTACTCGTACTGTTAGAGAGACTACTAATAGTTCAAGCTTTGTAAACAATACTTCTTTTTTTGAGTTATTAATAAAATTTTGAATTGACAAAAAAAACACATTGCTTTGTCGTCAACAATTAGATCAATGAAATATTTGATTCATAAATCAGACTTATTCTTAAAACTCCAAGAAAATACGTGATTTTGAAGAATCGAATTCTGGTATAATAGTTTGCTTTTTGTCGAATGGATTGTTTGTTGACAAAAAATTTTTTATTTTATTTTATGAAATGAATCACTATTGCAAAAATAAATTTTTATAAAAATTTTGGACTTTTATGAATGAATTATTTTTGTCAGAAAAACAATTTGTAGATGTTTATTTTTGTCAGAAAACAATTTGTAGATTTTTATAAATGAATCATTTTTCCAATCAAATAATGTAGAAGGATGATATTAATTTATTTATATTATAAAATGAGAGGATTCAGTTAATCTTTGTGAAATTTTTAAATGGAATTTTATCGAAAAGAGGATCGACAGAGGTTTTTGGAGTGATATGGAAGCTGTAGAGAAGTTACTAAAATAAGTAATTAATTATTATACTACAAGCTAATAAAAAAACAAACAAATATGTGAATGCAACAGCTAGATTTTCAATATTTTATTCACATGAATATTAAATCAATTAAATTTTAAATGAATCAAATCAAAGTACTTCAAAAAAAATTAAGAAAAAAAAAAGGAATCTATAATTAAATTAAATTAAACAAAGAAAACTCCGCCGACAGTCTGTCGAAGAGACGGTGAAGAGAGAGAGAGAGAAATGTGAAAGTTGAAACACTCTGGTGGAGCAGGAGGGTTTCAGGGTGAGGGACCGGTCCCACTCATGTTATTGATTTTAACGCGTGTACTGTTTTAATACACGTGTGAAACTTTTTTCAACGAGCTTTTGAAATAATCTGTAAGGACACTCACACGAGTGGAGGTTCCATCAAAGACAACGCACATCATTTATTTATTATTTTTATTTTTTAATTATTATATGTTGTTTTCAATTATAATCAGCCGTACATCTACATTTTGTTAAAATAAATGATGACCAAAAATAAATATTTCTTTTAATAAATTATAAAACTGAAATGAATTTCTCTTAGATACTTTTTTAAAAATAGAATATAAACTAACATGTATTACTAATAAAAGTTTAAATATATGGACCAAAAAAATGAAAGGTTAAATATATTCAACACCTAGAAAAATAAAAGTTTAGACATACTCTTAACAAAAGAAAAATATTTAGTCAATTATTTAAATATTCATAAATATATTTTTCAAAAAAGATATAAAACATTAGACTTTGTGTTATGGTTTTATTTTGAAAAAAAAATTGTCAATCTAATTGATCAATTTTATAGTATGTAACTTGAAATTGTTAACATAATTAATAATTTTTTTCTCAACAAGTAATCAATAGATCAATAAAACTCGATTCATAGTCTAAGTTCTCTAAATATAACATGGTGGAATCTGAATTCATAGTCTCATGTCTAACTATATCAGGAACAAGACAATTGAACCATTTATTTATTGGCGAATTTATGATTCTTAATAGTACGAAAAAACTTATAGCAAAACAGTTTCATAATCAGTATTTATGAAAGCACAATCATACTTTTGGGTGACATTTTTTAAAAAGAAATACTTAGTCGAAATTCACCGACCCATTAGTCAAAGTTCTGATAGAATAATAAGAGATATGAATGTGAAGAATTATGTATTGCTCTCATAATATTAACGTTATAGTACATATGCTTATATAGCCAAAGTATTTCCTATTCTAGATTGATACAATATTAATTATAATATTCTCGTAATATTTACTATATCATTTACAAGATCTTCTAGATATTCTATACGCCCTCTCAAGTTCAAGGTGATGATGAAATTAAGCGGAATTGTCGACTTGAGATTGATATAATTTCGAATGATGAAGATGATGGTAGCGTTGGTGTGAAGTCCAAAATTTGTTTTGATGACATTCTTCTGTGGTTGAATTGCAGCAGATTTTGAAGCTTGAAGCCATGGAAATTGTTGCGGGGAGAGGAAGCTTGATTTTTTTTTTTAATAATGAAATAAGTGTAGAAAATAAAAGTAGAGGTCTAAGAAGCAAAGCTTTGTTGGAAAGTTTTGAAAAACAAAATGAAAAACATTTGTTCAAGAGATCAAGAACTCTAAGTATGTTAAATTTCACAATTTTTTTTAGCAAACACAAAATTAAAAAAGAAACGACTGAAACAATTGAGTAAAAAAACTTTGTATAAGCTTATAGCTTGGATTCATAAGCACATGATATGCTTGAATGGAGGAAGCACTAGGTTTAGATTCAGAGGTCTACTATAGACTTGAATGATATGAAGCTCGATGGCTTGGATTAGATTCAGAGGTTCATGATGAACATGAATAAAGAAGCTCAATGGCTTGAAAATAATCAAAAGATAAAAAAGAAAGAAGTTTGATCGCTAGATCGAAACTTTGGAGCAAACCTGCTCTGATACCATGATAGAATGATGAGAGATATAAATGTGAAGAATTATGTATTGCTCTCATAATATTAACGTTATAGTACATATGCTTATATAGCCAAAGTATTTCCTATTCTAGATTGATACAATATTAATTATAATATTCTCGTAATATTTACTATATCATTTACAAGATCTTCTAGATATCCTATAGGTTCTACATAATGTATATATTAAGACTTAATCCTGATTATACAATGATGTGTGCTTTCAGTAATTGATCATATGTCAATAGACTAAAGTCATTTCACGACAAAAGAAATTATATCAAACTAAAATTCGAAATAAAATAACAATAAGTTTGATATAGTAGTAAGTTAAGTTAAATCAATTAGTTGAGGATTCCTCTAATTGCTGTAAAGTTTGAATTTTTACAAATGCAGATAATTTCTTAGAAAAGATGATTTACGTATTTACAATAACATTACTAACGGCTGATCTCGAACCTAAAAAAACATGATCGAAGGTCTAAACCCTGGGTTTAAAAATAAAAAATATATATATATATATATATATATATATGATATATTTTTGTTGAAAAGACCATAATGATAAACGAATAATAATAATTGCACTTTGATATTCAATATCTTTAATGTTGGTGAAATTCGAAACGTAATAAACATGATACAATTTGTAGATTTTGCAACATTTACAAAATCTGCTTGAAAACTGCAACTCAATCTAAAGAAAAAATAATAGTACAGTTTCTGATCTTAAAGGTACAACAAGACATGGTAAATATATATAATTGATAATTTATCTAATTTTCTATTGTGTGGTGGAGGGACAAATTAAAGTACATGAAATAAATTGAGTTAACCACCGCCACCGCACGAATACGTTTTGATAATAAATGCCAAAATAAGGATCCCGTTTTGATTTTTTCTTACACCAAATATATATTATTGTCTCATCAAATTTTATTTACTATGTTATCATTGCCTTCTTCAATTATTATTTTCCTATTTATTTGTTTCTCGACCCACTTTATTTATAAGATTTGACATCATATTTTTTTCCTTTATTTATGTTCACATTTATAAAATATCATTGGTATTCTATAGTAGGGTGTCAATATATATAGATTGATCTACTAAATGATTAGACAAATATCTTTATTACTCGTTCAGTTTAAAATTATAGGATGTTATAGAAGTTTTTTAAAGTTAATTTTATAGTATTTGTTTGTCAAATTTATAAAATAGTTTGTTTGTTTTATTTTATAAGATGTTTTTTAATTTTTCATAAAATTTTAATGTGTTTTTATTTTAGAGTTGGAACAATTATAATTTTTCTAATTTTTAAATATTCTTCATAGTTCATAACTCTTGTTTTTTGATATGTGGATATACTCTTATTCACTATAGGAAATTTTGTCACTCGTTTTAGCTGTGGTTTATTTAATTTTTTGGGTCCATATTGATTTTCCGAGTCTTTATCCTTATTAATTCCTTATTATTATTTTTTGTCAACAAAATTATTGATAGAATCAACATCAAAAGGTGAAAGAAGTTTACAACACCAAACCATTAACGGACTCTATTATAGAACGAGCGAGAACATCACTTTTATGATTTAGAGATCTCAGAATTACATGAATAGAAAAATAAATTATTCCTGATAAAGTTTGAAGGTCGGTCACTCTTTTGGATGTAACATTATCTTCAACACATCAATACAGTCTGTAGCTATCTCTACTTCCAAAATTTGGAGCAAAATTTCTCTCTTTTGGTTTTAAATTTTTGAAGGTATTTAGTTTTTTTAATGGGTTATAAGTTTTTGAAGATATGTTGTTGTTTAATACTGTAACTTATTTTACCCATGTAATCCTGAGTTGGTATCTTAACGAATATCTATCCAGTGCAAAAAAAAAAAAAATCAACAAAACAAGAGCATCAAGGCTATTTTAGAAAGTGTGAAACAAACAAACCACACAACATGAATTGATTGAAAGACATAAATGTAAATAAGAATTTGGAAATAATCGATACGTACAAAGGTAAAAAACAATGATACAGTATATGTCGTCGACTCTGTGACCGTACACACAAAAAATGTCAGACTCCATAACCTTATGCACCCGATAGATATGCATCATTACACTCTCTCTGATTCACATATCTGTCTCCATCTCGAGATTTGTGTTCTAGATCTACAAAGATGAATTTGCTTTTAATGCCATACGTACTTTGTTACGTACCCACGTACGAATCTTCTTTCTTCTTCTATTCTTATGTCTTCCTCGATCTTCTCCATTTTAACAACTTCAATCATTCTTTATATAACTCTTAAGATCCACACTTCTTTTAATACTGACAAAAATATCTTCAATTTGTATTAAACGATTAGATTCGACAAATGTTCGGTCCATATTCATAATTTTCCCTAAACGCTTCATAATATTACATGATGTAAACATGACTTTTTTTACTGAATTCAAATAGAAAAACACGAAATATAACATTCAACTATTTGACTAAATAGATTTACATGTATCTTAAAGTTGTACCAAAACTATAGTCAGAGCCGGTTTTGAGTTTTCGAAGTTGGAAGCAAAGAAAAAAATGGAGCCATTTCATTTTTATTCAAACCAAAAAAAACAATGGCCAACTAGAAGAAGAAACGTCAATTAGGTTTTTTTTCTTTGCTTGCTTTTTTTTTACTAAACACATTTTCAAGTTTAATTGTTTTAATTATATAATTATTTTGTAAATAAGTTTGTTCGGTTATTCCAGTCTTTAAAAAAAGAATAAAAGTTGTAGTCACGATTCAAACACAGGTCTTAATCAATATTCTAAGGATATATACACTACTAAAATAAAAGAAATTATTTTGTATTTTGGGACCGATATTTTTTTTTATATTTTTGGGATTGAAAGCCGGTGCTTTTCCGGATCCGACTATAGTTACAGATTTTTGTTTATCTGCCTTAGATTTCGTCTTTTGATTATGGCAAGTTGGCAACCATTAACATTATTTTGCTTGTCATAATCACACATTTCACTTCATATTTCTTCTCAGATGACCTCTACCAATAAAGTAAATGATTACACAATCAATATGATTTGTTACGGGAATACTTTACTTTGTCCCTACTTAATTATATTCAGCTAACATATTTTAAATTTTTCTGTCGTGCCTTAAATTGTGAACAGTACTTGTTGTCGAGTGTTTGACCAAAGAGATAAAAAAAAGAAAGACAACTTGTTCTACTGTTACGCTCATAAGAGCCATGACTTTAAGTTTGGGCTTTAGTGGGCTTTTATGGGCCTTTGTTTTAAGCTTTAAGTTACCTATCTTTAATCTAACCCAATTTCGTATGAACACGCTTGTGTGAAAGCTCATATAATTAAGCTGACGTGGCGGGTTTTTATTGGGTAGTACTATAAGACGTGCGTGGCGAAAAGATCCCTCTTCTATAAAATTTTGTTTTCTGGTCAAAACCTCTGAAGGTCTGAAAATCTCTCTCCATCTCATCGATATTTGAATTTGTGAGCCGAATCAGGTATTTTTTTGTGTTATTGTTGTTGTTTACGATTTAATCTCCGGTGTAGCTATTTGATTTAGTTGTATCTTGATTGAGGAATTATCTAGATCTATGGTTTTGTTAGATCATGGCGTGCGTAGATCTGATTATAAGATCTCGATGTGAATCTGAGTTGCAATGTTTTAAATTTCCGATCTGAATACGATTTGCGATTTTGCATGTTTAATGTTGTCTTCGCATCTGAGAAGTTTGTATAGAATTTTGCATGTTCATTGTTATTTAGGTCTCGATGTTGAATTTGAGTAGCTGCGTTGAGAATTTCGCATTCTTCATCTGAATTTAGTCATTTATTCTAATAATATTGTAGATTGATTCAATGCTGATTTTGAATATATGTGTTTGTGATAGCTTCGAATTTTTCATGGAATATCTTGAATGTTCATAAAAACAAGTTTTTTTCGTTTACGTCTTTGGTTATACGTGGATGAGTTTTTGGGTTCTGAGAATAGGATTCGTACCTAGGAATTACATGAATGCCAAAACTTATTAGAGCTTATAGAGCTTATGAAGATGGAAAACTAAGCATAACTTCAACTAATGGTGTTTAGATTTCTCCTTTATCTTCCTTCGTTTAATAATTCTCTTTTTATGTTTAGATTTCTCACCACATATGTGTAAAAAGATTTATTTCTACAGTTTTCAAAGGTTGTAAATTTTCTAACTTTCACCACCATATCTTAGATAATAAACAAGAGAAGCAAAAATGGTGGGTAGTGGAGCTCCACAAAGAGGAAGTGCAGCTGCAGCTGCAAGCATGCGTAGGAGGAAGCCAAGTAGTGGTGCTAGTGGAGGAGGAGCCTCTGGTGGTGCTGCAGGATCTATGCTTCAGTTCTACACCGATGATGCCCCCGGTCTAAAGATCTCTCCTAATGTTGTCCTTATCATGAGCATTGGTTTCATTGCTTTCGTCGCTGTACTTCATGTCATGGGCAAGCTCTACTTTGTCAAGTGATGAGAAAGATAATAGTTGAAGACAAATACCTCAAGTGACTCTTCTAGTGATCCAAAATATGTTTAGACAGTGGCTTCAGTTAATGTTTTAATTTTGTTGTTTATTACCGGAGTAAAAACGATCTACACAATTCCAGTTTTTTTGACATTCAAAGTTTCATTATGCTTCATACATATTACAGGCATGAGCTTTTTATATCTAACTTATGAGTACAATCATAATTGTAGAAGAATTCATTAGCATGATCTTAATTCAATGACTTCAGGCTTAAGACTAGATTAACTACTATGTGAAGTGTTAAGCTCATGACAAAACTAGAAAAGTCTTTGTGGTTTATTTGATAATTATTAAATGATGGGAAATTTTCGAAAATAAAATGAAATTGCAGGGGCTGAAGTTGTTAATTTGAAACGGGGCCCGATTAAGTTATATTCGGGTCACTTTTTCATTCACCGGGTTTTCTATAGAACTTGAGCGAAGGAATTCACGATTTTGGAGAGAGATCATTTCTAATGGCAACCTTGGGAGAATCATCCTCGGAGATGAACGACGCGCATCCACCGGCGACTCCAGAATCTTCTCCAGCACATCCGCCGGAGTTTCCTAAGATTGCAACGACGACGGTGGAAAATGCTGCTTCGTGGATTGACGATGCGTTGCGTCAAGCGCTTGTGTACCAGAAGATGATTACAGAGACGGTGGATTCCTCCATTGACGCCTCCAAATCTCGATTTCTTCAAATTCGAGATACTTCTGTTGCTCACACGAGTCAAGCCATCGTAAGTTTTATTACGACCTTGTAATTTTCATTGGAATCCAAGCGAATTTGAAATCCACAACTATGTATTAAACATCTGACCAAATCGAGGGTTTGGAATATAGGATTCTCTTCGAGACATTGCTTCTGAGTATACCGTTTACGAGCATATGGTGTTTGGGAAGATTAAAGGTCTGTTCTATTTTCCTGGTTAACTCTATATCGTTGTGCCTTGTTTCTAGTGACTCATATCTCTGTCAATTACTGAATGTAGATGGTGTGAATGTTGCTGCATCTCATCCGTTGATATCAGGCACCTTAGCTCTTGGTGTTGGGATTTTTGCTCTGAAAAGTATGTTTCTGTCTGGATATTCTTATCTCCCTAGAGTTCAATTTCTTGTGATGTTATGTTTATGCACTCGCTTAATGACTTCTGTAATTATTTGCAGGGACAAGAAGATTAGTATATTATAATACCTTACGCATGTTTTCAAGTGAAGAGGTTAGTGTTGTACAGTTTCCTTGAATGTATAAACTTGTCTGTATGTGGTTAAAGCTGTTCTTGAGTCTTGAACCTATATTTTGGATTCAGGCTATGCTTTCTAGAGCAGATCTTAAAGTAAAAGAGTTGCGACAATCAATGGATCGTCTTAAAGCTGAAAGTGAAAAATTGGAGGTAAGCCTTTTACTTTGTTTTAAGAGTTGTTCTTTTCAATATGAGGCTGACGTTTGTGGAGAAGACTTCCCATGTTATGCTTCTAGTTTGCTTCAGCATCTCTTTTATTTGTTGAAACTAGAGTGTCTGCTATGTAGTATGAAAATTGGAAGGATTTAAGTTTCGGAAAGAGAACTCTCTATATAGCTTTATTGAGTGCTGCCTTAGATTCCTATCGATGATGGTTCTACTTCCATAGAAATTAAAGGGTTGTGCTTCATCAACGGCCGAAGTAGTTTAGAGATGGGATATACTTTTCTTAACTATACCTCTTCTCTTTTCAATGTACCGAAGTTGAATTATCATGAATGCGATATATGTCTTTCTTAAGCCCTATCAATAGATATATATAAAGTCCATGCACTTCAAATATATAGCAATATTTTGGAAGCGAACATAGGATTATGTTTTTTGATTACATAACTTTGACTGTTTCAGAGAGTTGCAACTGTGGCAGAAGATGAGTTAGTTAGAGGAAGGATGAAACTCAGGTTTATGATCCTGACAAAATACATGATCAGTATATTGAATATGTATCAACATGAATCTTATCTTAATTTTCTCCATCTTTTTACACAGACAAGCAGGCAAACAGATCAGAGGTGCGATCAGTTCAGCTTATAAGATTGAAAAGCAAGCAGCAGGTATGTTTTATACCTTTCCGTGTTATAATGCCAGAGTCTGTGAAACCAAAGATATGCGTTGTAAAGAAGAAAACTTTCCCCCCTAACAAAGCTTATTGACATATATCACCATCATTTTGTATATACAGGTTTGAAAGATGTACTAAAAGAATTGCCCACAAGAGAAGCTTCTCGATTTCGCTCTCAAGTAAGTATCACTCGTCTCTTTGCTTTTCTAGGATAGAGTATAGGAGCTGGATCTGGAGTTAGAAGCTGAGCTAGTTTAGAATCAATAAGCAACCATTTATATACTTTGTATAACAGAGGTATTTCACTTGTTTTAAACCTCAGATATCGAATCGTGCTTCTGAAGTGAAACAAGAGAGAAACGCTTTGACAAAGGAAGTGAACAAGATCAGCAACTACGGTATTTCCGTATGAGGAAAACATTTCCAAACCCGATTTATCTGATAAGAAATTACACAGACCAAAATAATGTCTAAAACATGTTTAAAACAATACCTTTTTGTTCTGTTTGATTTCAAATGCCAAAGATGTAATCTTATTGCCTTGTGTTCTTCAAGAGCTTTAGTTTTTTTTTTTGGCAGTAGTTAGCGATACGAGATCATATGATGTTGTCATATTCAAGTTTCTTATGAACATGTATTTTAAAATCCGGATTTTTTTTTTAACTATAAATCGAAACCAAAATCTAGAATGATCAGTTTTTTTATATATAATTTCAAAAATTCATATTCCTTTTTTGCTATTTTTTTCAACAATTAGATGGATAAAATCTGTTCGATAATATATAATCCACGAAATCAAATTATTGATACTAAATAGATCATCTGTAACTAGGCAATTTCATTCTTGGTTAGGAACACCATTAATAGTTTGTGTGGGACCTGAACAAACTCGGTTCAGTTATTCATTTCCAATTTAATGCAAACCGGAGCTAAAGTCAACATTTAGTAAACCGGGATTATTTTATGATTTTATACGGGTCGTATATAATAATTCGGGTCGAAACGTGAAGTCGCGTTAAGGGTGCAAGTGGATATATTATAAAACTCCGAACACTGACGCCGTTTAATGTAAGTCTTTTTCTGATTCGTCTTCCAAAAAAAATGATTAAAATCTTTTTTTTCACTGGATTAAAATCATTTTTTATAATTCTTTTTTTCTAAGAAAATGAAATAATGCAAGTTGCCTTTAGTCTAAAATTATATAGTAAATTTACTAAAACCAGATGCACTTGCCCATCCAAAAATTAAGTTTCTCACTTATATTATATAAAAATTTAACTAATGGGCTGGTAAGTTAGGAGCTAATGTTAATAAAAAAAAAAGAGAAAAAAGTAATAACGTAGGAGAAAAGGGAAACCAAAGATTAATAATTAACAATTATAATGAGATTGATTTTTCAGAGTTCAACAAAAGAATTTAAGCTCCCATCGTCGTCGGTCACGTGATTAACGCCGCTAAGATCGCGACACGTCATCATCACGTGACACTAACCCCAAACCCAACCCCAAGAACAAAAAAAAAAAGTTGAAACAAAACAAAAAAAGTAAGGATTCGACTAAAATGGATGATGATGGTGATGGTGAAGTTGGACTTGTTGTGGTTGTCTCATAACTTCTTTTTGCCGTCGAAGTTCCATTACTTTCCGATGAGAGTTTGAATGTTGAGTTAACACAAAAGTTGGACTTGAAGCCGGTCTATATTCCGGTACAAGTCTACCGGATTTAAACCGAACTCCACAAGCGTTACAGAGTGTTTTTGGTCCTAATGGTCCTGTTCTCCATTGTGGTGTCTTCTCTGATGCACAGTGAGTACATCTTCTTATTCCTCCTCCTTCTGTTGATTCCGGTGACGATATTTGATGTCTTCCTCCTCCACTGGATTGTTCTTTCTTTGGTTTGAACTTGTGGATTTGATGGTCGGATTCTTGTGGCATCGGTGTCCATGTTCCTGCGAAAGCATTTGGAACTCTTGATCTTTTGCTTCTTGGTTTACCTGGAAATGAAGTTTCACTTTTGACAGAATGAGTCATTGTTCCTCCTAATGGATTCGCCGGAAAATCAGCAAATGAATCATCAACGAATTGTGAAAGCCACTCAAGATGAGCTGCGTCGTCGCTCTGCAAAACAAATCAAAACGAATTAAAACTCAAACAACAATCCTCAAAAATCTAACCTAGAAGTACTTCTGGTTTCTAGGAGACCGCCGACTCTGATCAGTGAGAACCTCGTCATAAAGAACCGGGATATTCAACACTGAGGGTTGACGCATCATCCCTTTCGATATAATCTCCTCAAAAGCCGAGGAAGCCATGTGAATGCCCCTGGTGAAGTGGAGAAAGTAAAAAGAAAAGAGAAGAGAGCATACCGGAACACAAATGTCTTGAAGGAAGGAGTGATGATCAGTGGAAGAAGGAAGATGATGATGATGAAAATTAGGGTTTAGAGAAGTAGGGAAGGAAGAAGAAGAAGTAGCGGCAGTGGAACCACCGGAAGAAGAAGCAGAGAAGATATCTTCATTGGAGAAATCAAGAAGGTCATCAATTCTAAGTAAGTCTGGTGAAGATAAGCCATAAACGTCCATTGTTTATGATTGATTGGTTTGATTTCTTTCTCTTTCTCTGTTTGCAGACTGAAACTCTTGTCTCTCTCAGTCTCTGTGTGACTAGTTAGAGTCTTTAATAGGGAAGATAATGAAAGAGAGAGAGAGAGAGTGAAGAGGGCAAGAGAACGTGCAGAGAGAGTGACCATGCACCGTGAGTGACCGACTCTACCTTAATCACTTCTCACTTCTTTCTTTTTATATTTTTATCTATGCACTCAATCACTAAGCTATTGAAACGTTCAATAGTTTATAAATGTATATTTGTTATACAAGAAATTACGAATCAATATCTATAAGAATTCAAGTGTTTTTGTGTTTTTTTTTGTCAATATTGAATTACAATTGGCCGATCCATTAGCAAAATTCTTACATAATATACAGTCAGATTCGATTATTGAATGTGTAAATGCGTCTGTCTTTAGTACAGTTACCATCTACCACTAGATTAAAGGCTACATCAAATACTTTTGATGTGTTTATAATAGCAATTAAGATTGAAGTATAGTAAACAAAAAGTGTGACACAAAAAAACTTGAGTTTGACATGTCACATGACGAACTCTAAACTATTTAATTCACGGTGAGGTTAAAGAGAAATTTGATAAGTTAAATTAATTTTTGTATGTTTTCACCTTTGGCCTCGTGATTTCATTAACTTATTATTATAAATTTTGACCAAGCCAATATACGTTATAACTTATACGTTTATATTAGGGTTTTAAGTAAAAACGTTATCCATTTATGGATCGAAATGCATCGTTAAGTATTGAAAATTAATGATTGAAGTGGATTATGAAATATATATACTAGTTTAATATACTTGATTTGTGTTCTTTCAATTTTTAAATCGAGAAAATATGATCAATAACGTAAAGTTTATTCCCTAAAATTTATATTTAATCAATCAGTGAAAGAGAGAAAAAATCGAATATAAATATTTGAATCATTAGCTGGATCAACCTAATCATCATATTGAAAAGAACTCGGTGTGTTTTTATAATCCTTTATTTATTATTTTCAATGAAGTTCGAAATAATTTAGAGCTATTTTTAACTTCAGAGAAGATCATCCTTTATTTAATAGACTTGTTCGAAAACATTTTTTCTTTTTTCTTTTTCACCGCGCATTTGAACCAGAAAATTATGATATCAAAAAAAAAATTCAAGACAGCATAAAGTTAACTTTAAACCTGAATTTATAATAATTTCATGTTTTTGTTTATTTATTTATTATAATTAAAAGAACTGTTTCATCAATCATATATACGTCTCTTTCATCACTTCTGTATGATATATAATTTATATATATTAATATTATGTATAATGTTGAAAGATTACATATTTGTCGAACTAATGCGTATAGTTAAAGATGAATTTTAGACTGAAGATTTAAAGTAAAGATTTTATTTTAGGAAAAATAATATAAGGTTTTGTTGCAGACGAATAATGGAAGAAGGCCAATTGGTCTGAATTATTTTATTTTTATTTTACGAATAAAAAGTTATTCGGCGGATAAACTATTGTTTTAGCTAATTTAAACCTCTCTTCTTCTTTTTTTTTTCCCAATATTTATATAGACATAACACATGTTTCATGGTACGTGCCGACAATTTTAGTTTTTGACCTATCCACACTAGTTCTAAACATCAAAATTATTTTTCATCTTTTAACATAATGTAAAGAAAAAAAATAATTTAGCCACGTGGCTCCATGTGGGGGCCATAAAATGTTTAAGAAGAAGAATAATTAAGATATTACTAAAAGAGTTTATTAACGAATAAATTAAAGTATTTGAATATTTTAAGAAATATACGTTTGAATGTATTGTGAAATATCGTGCAATTCACTAAAATTTATAAATACTGATTTGCACGAAAAAATTAGGTGTAATAATAATATAAAATCATCCATTGTTTTAAGAATTCAAAAAAAATTTAAATGAAATACTATGAGTTTAATAAATAAAGAATAGAAGGCAAAAGAAACGGACCGTGTCGTGTGACGCTTGCTAGGGTTTATCACATTCATATAACTATAAATAAAAACCTCTATATATAATAAAAGTATTTAAATTATGTGAAATTAATTACAAAACTAATTTTAAAATTTGTTACTATAACAAAGTGACTTCCCACAAGGACCCAACCCCACTGCACATTCAGCATTTATTTAAAGACTATGGCACGAAACGAGAGGTACCCATATGAGATATTTGTTTTTTTATTATAATTTTTTTATTAATTAAATTCTAATTTTAAAAATAAAATAAAATTAATTTTACTTACTACCGACAGTGTCTTTTTCCAGCTGTCATAATTTACTTAGTTCAGATGGTTCACTTTCGTACTTTGTTAAATTCCATGCAATTAAATTTACTATTTATAACATAATTTACCAAAGTAAATAAAATATAAATCCTTATATAAAAATAAAGTACAACGACGGTACGGTAACGTTCTTCAGTGCCTCTTATTCAATCAGAGAGTCACATATTTTGGTCTTATTATATTTTTTTGTTGAGTATAAAATTGAGTAAATGGATTTGATCATCCCAAAATGTTGTGGTCTCGTGACTATACTATAGTTCAGTAAGCAAGTGACCACTAAGAACGCTCGTAACTCGAATATATCCATGTTGATTATTGATATTTATTAATTAAATTAGTTAGTAGTAGCATTAAATTAGGGTTTATTCTTTTGATTATATTTGTTTTCTCGAATCACGTGACGTGACAGAGGACGGTGATCCCAAAGTAAACAGCAAGAACACGTGCGGCCTCATGTGCCCATAATGACACCGAATATTATTTTTATTAGGTTTTCTCAACAACACTCGATCGATCTTATTTTTTATTTTTTTGTTAAGTCAATTGTATAAATGAAATATTATAAAGAAATAAAAGAGAGAAGAGTTTTTTTATAGGTTTAGATAAATAATCTTCTTCTGACGAATAACATGCAAAGATGATAGACCATATGCTCTTCCTTTATCCCTCTTGTCTCCTTCTTTATTAGTATTTTTTTAATTTTCAAATTTGTTTACTACTAAAATTTTACATTTATATCTAAATAATTTTAAACTTGTTTAAGGGGTTTTAGTTCTACTGAGTTGTTATTCTAAGTATTCATCATTTTAGTGATGACAAATTGAGTATAATTGTGTTACATATTACAAAACAAGATTAGGTTAAAGGGACGATGTGTCTTTGTGACAAAATAAGAATAGCTGTTAAGCAATAATATGTTAGATGGAGTATAGATTCTGAGCCCCAAATGTAGGGAACCAATGAAGTTGAAGATGATGTTATATATATATATATATATATATAATCATTGTAATTTGAAAATAACGAAGAATTATAGTTTGAAGAGATCTATTAGACAAGTTTCTACATAATATAACCGGCAGAACTAGATTCATGGATATGTAATTACAACTGTCTTTAGTGGACTTATCGTTTGATAGTAAACTAATGACCACTTGCATATCAACACTTTCAAAAGCATGTTTTGTCAAATTATTGAAAACAAGAAATAAAAATTTTATTTTATAGTTTTCTATTTTGTCAAATGTAAAACTAAAGAGTGTGAACAAACTTCAAATTATTGATGTAAAGTTAACAAAGACTAGTTAAACAAATTTCCTTTATAAAAGACAAGTGAAGAAGTCTGTGGCTCTTAGAATATTCCACAAAATATTATTTGAAAGGATACATATATACAACCAACAATCCAAAAATGAATTTAACATTAGAAAAAAAAAAAAAAAAACAACCCAAAAACGATAAAGAGTAGAGAAGAGAAGACAGTGATTAAACCAGGCCGTACCGTTAATATGATTATGGGCCATGGAGCCTACTTTCTCTTTCAATGCGACAGTCTCAATTCTGGATTTGATCTTCTAAAACAATTTGTCGGATACAAAAAAAAAAAAAATTTAATAATCATTTTCCGGTTATACTTTTTCACAATATAGTTTAAAAAAAGATTTTAGAAATATGTTTTATGATATGGATTGGACTTTGCCGATCCATTTGTTGAAAAAAAAAAAAAAAAAGGAATATCCTTCAAATTATTCAACGAATGTGTAGCTCTGGACCGAGTTCTTCTGCTAATATATAGCAAAATATCAAAACCCAACCAAAAGGGGCCAGAAATATCTGAAGCCCAATATAATGGGTCTTACATATTAAATGAAACAGTCTAATGGGCCTTGTTATGAAATGGAACAAAGTATAAACATTTGATTCTAAACAGTATAATCAACATGAAAGTAAACCGCTTGAGTTACAAACTTACAACTATTTCTATTTATGTATGATTCTATACATTTTAAAATTCTTTTGGAACTAACTGAATTTAACCTAATCTACGAACTTTACCAATTAAGAAAACAGAGAGCAATAATAACACTCAAAGTTGAAGAGATAATTCCTTCAGACCGAATCATCGTACTATCAACTTGATTGGTCGAAGTTTCCGATGCAATTAAATCACTTAAAGTGAAGTTAGGATTTGTTCCGTACAAAGACTGAACTCCAACAACATCATCCACATTTAAATTCACTTTTTTACTTCTAGGCTTCAAAGTTGGATACATAGCTGCTTCTTTAACCGAGCTATGTCCCAAACCAAGCACGTGACCAATCTCATGCACCGCTACAGATTCCAAATCAATAGCCACCGTTGATTTCTCTTTATCGAAATCAACGGTCCACGTTTCAGCTTTGTCTAAATGAAGTCTACCGTTTTCCGGTGAGAAACTATGAGCTAAAACACCTAAAACACCGTCAAATGATTCTCCATCTCCATGATCTCCGGTGAAGAATCCGATTTTGATGTCGGCGATTTCGTAATCTTCTGTTTCGATGAATGTTAAAGGGATTACTGAAGACCATTTGTTGAAAGCGCGTCGGAACACGCGTCGGATTTGGATTGGTGTTAAGTATGGGGTTAGATTCTCCTGTGAGAAGGCGTATGTTAGTTTCAGTGGATTATCTCTGCTCCATCTGGGTCTTCCAGGGAAATACACGTATTTTTGTTTTGTGTGAAACGGTGCCGTTTTGGGTTCCACGTCATCAGGGAATCCACATCTTGGTAATAGAATATGTGACAACGTGTTGGAATCTGGTTTTCCGGTTATCGGTAAACCGAGATTTTTCTGGTAACGAGTAAGAGCTTGTTTAAAAGAGACTTCATCGGATTTGTTGATTTGTGGGAGATAACCGTACTGATGAAGATGACGTTTGATTTCTGGTATGGAGATTTCAGGAGATTGAAAAGGGTTTCGAGCTTCGATGGTTTGTGGGTTATGGAGATTGAAACAGAGGAAGAAAAAGATGAGGATGGTGATGGGTTTATGAGTTAATGGAAGATGATGATGATGATGATGATACATGGTGTGATATTGTGATGTGAAGTTTGCGTGGAGGGAAAAGCTTTGTTATAAATATAGTTGAGTTTTTGGACCGTTTGGGTTATTAAATCATTTAATAGATTATGTTTAGTTTAGTAGTAAGTTATTAACCAAACCAAAACACACCAAATTTTGATTTGACAAAACAGAATTAGTTCTGCTGAGTCTCACTCTAGTGGTTAGGATGATCTAACTAATGACTTAGTACCAGAATTCGATTTCTACCCGCTGTATTATGGTAGCTTAAGAAAAAGATTTAAAATGTGAGTTTTAGGTTATGAATCGGGACTTGTCGATCCAATGTTGATAAAATAGAAAGAAAAAAAGAAGAATTGGGTCTTAGAGGTTGGAACGACTTAAGTGTGGTGGGTAACTAGTCATGGTCTTGGTAATTTTGGTTCTTAAAGAAGAATTTGGAGATAGAGTAACAACTAAATTGAAAAAGGGTAGGATGGTAATTTTACTGAGGAGATCATCACCAACTTCTCTTGTGAAAGGAGTGGCTTTAAGATGAAGTTATAAAGAAAAGTCTGACCTCGTTCGTTAGAAACTGTTGTTACTTCTGCTCTTGACGTGAATACAACTCAATGTCAATGATTGTTCTCAATAGGGATTTTTTTGGTTGGATTGTTTTATTATTGTAACTAATATGCCAAAAATGTGACCTAACTTGAAGGTGTAATGACCCAATAACCGGCCCAACAAACTCAAAATATTGTGATTCTCGGACAAAGCACATTTGTATGTCCGAGTGGTTTTGTTTGGTTGAGAACCGTATAAATATTGTTGGAATTCAACAATATGGAATAACAAATTATAATATCTATATGAGGTAGTAGTTCTTATTCTGTTGCTTTGCTTGCGTTGTAAGCATTGACGAGCTGAGACTGGACTTCGTTGGAGACAGCACAATGTTCTTTGTATTCCATTGTGAATTCTCCTTTTCCTTGTGTCATGGATCTTAGAGAAGTGGAGTAGCCAAACATGTTGTTCAATGGCACCTGTTAATAACACAAACATATTTACATGTCAAATTACGATTTCAAAACCTGATAAAGTGGAAGATTTGCTGCTTATAATGATTCATTCATTACATTAGCAGTGATTACTGAATCGTCACCCTCTTGATCGTTTCCAACGATTATACCTTTCCTCCTGTAAAACGAACAGATTTTGAAAGAGTTATTGTACCAATACGAAAAGGAGAAAATGTGTTATTGTTAAAAGGGTTTAGAGATTACTTGTTGATGTCACCAGCAACAGTACCCTGAAATTCTGTTGGTACTTTCAACTCAACAAGCATAACAGGCTCGAGAATCACTGGTCTAGCTGCTGTGTAACACAGTCTAAATGCGTATATTGCAGCCATTTTAAATGCAAGTTCACTCGAATCCACTGCGTGTGAAGCTCCATCTGTCAATACTATTCTGAGATTTTCTACAGGGTGACCAATTAGTGATCCACTGCAAATCGGATTTGAGGGTTTCACAGTCAGTTACAACAATTAAGATAAAAGGGAAAGGAGAAATTGAGGAAGACGGAGAGCACTCACGAGTTTGCAGCTTCTTTAAAACCCTTCTCAATTGCTGGAATAAAACCAGACGGAATTGCTTGTCCAACTATCATGTTTTCGAACTCAAACTTCTCTTTAGAGCCTGGTGGCAGCGGTTCTACGTATCTAACCAATTATAAGAAACAAACCAAACATAGTTAGGATTGCTTAATAAGGGATCCAAGCCACCACATTATATAGGGTCTAACTTTTTGATACTCACCCTGTAACTCTACCGTACTGACCCGCTCCTCCACTTTGCTTCTTATGTAAATAATCGAACTCAGCCCGCTGAGTAATAGTCTCCCTAAAGTTCACACGGGGTTTTCCCACAGTTGCATCAACCTGTTTGATAATGCCAATATTAAGAAAATTTGTTGAGAAGCGATAAAGTGAAAATATCGTGTAGGCTTATAGTCACACACCTTATATTCTCTCCGGATACGTTCAACATAGATGTCCAAATGCAATTCTCCCATACCAGAAATAATCGTCTGTTCCATCAAAAGGATAAATGGAAGAACCATCAATATCAAAGACTATGGAGTGTTAAAAGAGAAGTGATGAGAGAAGTAACAGAGGTCATTAGATGATACCTGGCCACTCTCGGGATCCAATCCCACCCGGAAAGTAGGATCCTCTTTCTGGAATCGATTCAATGCTTTCGAGAACTAACACCGGAGAATAGATAATTGCAATTCTTAATTTTCTCGAAGCCAGAAATTAACCGAAACATTTGATGTCGTTTTAGATACAAAAAATTACCTGTCCTCCAGAATCTTTTGAAACCGGTTGAACAGCTAAGGACATAACAGGTTCAGGAACATTCATTGATGTCATTGTATACTTGACTGATCCATCTGTAAACGTATCACCAGATGCACAATCAACACCAAACACAGCTACGATTTGTCCTGCATGTGCCTCTTGAATATCCTGAAAATAGAATACACTCCTTAAATCCGACTGGACAGGGCACTGGAGTTGCCACCACGAAGCTACCATATTGGAATCCTAAGGATAGAAATAAACAGCATGAAGCCTAACCTCCATATCATTAGAATGCATACGGACCAAGCGTGGAACCTGCACCAAGAATTATTAAACAGCCTTAGGTCAAACAAGTATCACAGAAGCTACTATCAGGGGTAGAAAAGAAGAAAAAGACAAACTAGTCTGAAGTCAGATAATTAGCCTCTATGTCTGTATACAGGAAGCAGATGGAAAAATGTATTCATGTCAGGTCAGGGAGAAGAATACTCTGTTACATGAACTAACCTTTATTCTCTTTCCTGTATTGACATTTATAATAAATTCTCCCTTCTTAATCACACCTTCGTAAATTCTTCATCGCCAAAAGAACATGAGTTAGCATTTAGCCAACTTAATATGTAGTGAATAACCCAAATATATAATCCAGAAGAAGATGCAGCATTTACCTCAAATATGTTAGTTGACCAAAACGACCCTCCTCTAATTTGAAAGCCAGAGCTACAAGAGGTCCATCTGGAGATCCAGTCAGGGTTACCTGAAACTCATTTCATTAGAACCGGTCTATTTCTCAAATAAAAAATCACAAGTTGAGTACCTTCTCTTCATTATTGTTCTGGTCAAGAGCATAGTTATTGACTTCATTTGGAGATGGTAAATAACTGACAACACCATCCAGTAGAGGTTGTACTCCCTTCAGACAAAATAAACAAGCACGCGCGGATGTTGAAATTTGTTTGATATAGATACAAAAGGAAGAGAGAAACTTAAATGAGTATGCCACCCAAATTTGAGCATTTATCATCTTTAGACTTAAATAATCAATTACCTTGTTCTTGAAAGCACTACCCATAAATACAGGGACAAACTTTTGTGCAATGGTAGCTCTGCGAATAGCTTCCTACACAGACATACAGCAGGCAAGAAAAAGTTACTGTAGGAAACTGCATATAGAAGGGCATTGATGTAGTAATTTATGGATGCTAGAGATGAAAGATAACACAATGAATTTAAGACAAGCTAGAACCCACATGGTTTTACATTCTTTCAGGATCGAAATCTGTTTTAAGTGAAATCAACTAACTAAATAACATAGGTTGCCAACAATATCTATCTATTTATTTCATGAGACCATCCTCCTATGTTTGACGCACAGAATCTACTTTTAGAGTCATCGTGATTATATGTACTAATGATTCAAATAACAAACACCAACAAACCTCAAGCTCGGCAGCAGATATAGGTTCGTCATCTAGAAATTTATCGGCAAGGATGTCATCAACTTCAGAGACTGTCTCTATCAATTCTCGCCTCTTCTCTGCAACCAAACCTTCCATATCAGCAGGAATATCACCAGCGACAACATTCTCACTGCAATTTATAGACAACCGATATGTCACAACATATACATGTGCCCCCCTACAATACATGCAATTGTAAGAATGCAGTAACACAAACCCGCTTGATCCATGGAAGAAATAAGCTTTCACATGAATAAGGTCTATAAGACCCTGAAAATTTTCTTCTAGACCAATCGGCACTTGCACAGCTGCACTATGATGTCGAAGCTTAGCTCTTGCCTAGTGAAGTAAAAAAAGAAGTTACAAATAGAAAAACCATGATTCATCAAGCTCATTCAATAAGAAAAGCATAGAAGGATCATAGGTTTACACACTTGGTTCAAGACTTTCCATGGATCTGCTCCCATTCTATCAAGCTTGTTGATAAACGCAACCCTCGGGACTTCATATCTCCTCATTTGCCTATCGACTGTAATAGACTGACTCTGTACACCACCAACACTACATAGGACTAGAATTGCACCGTCTAGTACTCGTAAAGCTCTCTCCACTTCGATAGTGAAGTCAACATGACCAGGAGTATCAATAATATTAACCTGACAACAATCATAACACAAAGATAGTAATCTCTTTGATTACTAAGAGATTGACGAATCCAAATCAAACACTAGTGTATTACACGGGGATTAATTGAATCACTGATATCACACAAATCTAAAAAGAGAAATCAACAAATACAGAATCACAAAAGGATATCACTCTCCTAACCTTGTAATCCTTCCAAGTACAGTAAGTAGCGGCTGATTGGATAGTGATACCTTTCTCTCGTTCCAAGTCCATAGAGTCCATTTTAGCGCCAACACCGTCTCTGCCTCTGACTTCATGGATCTCATGAATCCGACCCGTGTAGAACAGAACACGCTCAGTCAGCGTAGTCTTACCAGAGTCTATGTGAGCTGAGATCCCAATATTACGAAGCTTATTCATCGATTCTTTCCACCATGGTTCCTTCTCATCCTTGGCTGCACGAGCAGCGCTTCCGGCGGAGAATTGGCGGAGCTGAAAATCCCCGGCTAAAAGCGCGGAAGTCGGAGATGAAGACCGTTTCTTAGAGGAGAAAAGCCTTAGGATGAGGTTAGGCGACGGAGATGTCGGAAACCTCGCCATGGCTTGTAGAGACGAGGGTTTTAGGAAATGGGTTCAGAGTGAGTTATTTAGATCGACGAGACAGTCAGAGAAAAAAAAATTGCAGTATGTCCAAAAAAGAGAAAGAGATATAGAGACAAAAGGAAACTCACACCCGGTGGGACTCGAACCCACAATCGTTTGATTAGAAGTCAAACGCCTTATCCATTAGGCCACGGGTGCTCTTGTTGTTTCTCTTTCACTTTAGTGAATTTATAGTATGTGAACTAACAATGGGCCTGAACTTCTGACCAGGAATTTAAAGCCTTCCACGAATTGGGCCCGTTGGACGATTGTTGGCCCATTTTTATAGGTTGATAAGAAATATAAAAAGTGTTTAATCACAACGATTGTTCAGAGACAGATTCTTCCTCTTTCTCCCAAGAGATTCAATAAAATCATCGATTAAGTTCTATAAGATGTAGAAGTATTTAAAAACTTGTTCATAAGACAAACTTGCATCTTTTGAGACCTAAGGGAAACACGATCATCTGGTAAGAAAACTTCTCTGCATAGAAAAAACAGCTTTGAGAATAAGCAGCAGAGATTAATAAGAAATGTTTCCTATAGAGGGACCATCTCGAGATCATTGTGTTGGCTTTTAGCAGAGGATGGAGATGAGGACGATGAAGATGAAGAAGATGAAGCATCTTTCTTCTCTTCGATTTGCATCTCTTGAACTGGAGGAGGATCCATAGTAGTTGATGATGAAGCTTCTGTATCAGAAAGATGATTCTTCATTTCCCTGTGTTCTTGACACAAAGCACACCAGTGCAAACAACAGTGAACCAAGCAATGATCACACGGCGCATTCTGCAAGATAATAATCACAAAGATCAATCAGAGATTATATCTGATATATGAAAATGATCTGATGTGGGATTGTTACTTACCTTGAGATGATATTTCTTCTGGAGTTCTTGGCGAAACAAGCCTGAATAGATTCCACACATCCACCAAGCAAAGAAGAGGCCTTCGCATATCACGACTGTTGTTTGAGGATCAATGTAGCCACTGAAGAGTGCGGTTACTGCTGCAAGTGCCATACCTCCTTCCACACATATTGCATGGCATACACATGGTTGAGTCCAAGGAATCTCTTCCCTCACAGCTTCAATGTTTCGCCCAAACAGAACACACGGGCAAAACAGACCAGTCCTGCCTGCAAAATCATCCAAAAGCATTGAGTCAATAATTCTTCTTAAGTGACTATCTTACATTAAGAAAAGAAATTTGAAGCATATTGAACTACAATGAAGACATTCTGACAAAAGTGATACAGAACTCATGCACAGGAACAAGTGATTTCGGATCATATCTTTAGACATTTACAAAACAAAGAGGAAACCTTACAGCTCTCTGGATCTTCAGTACAACCAAAAATGCCGGTGGTCCAGTTTTCATCAGAAGGAGGTTCATAGGTTTCAGGTAGAACTTGCATACATTCAGGGCACTTGCGGACATTCAACTGTACACAATTCAAAACATCAAAAGCAGTAGAGTGATTGACTAATTGTGATACACGTCCTATATTTAGCTCAATAAAAACTACAAATTACGAAGAAGAAATAATGTTTAAGTTCTCCATTCCATCACATATTCCAATAAGGAACGTCACTAGACTAATCAGTGTTGAATCATAACCTCAAAAGCAAGCAGGGCCTACAAAGCTTACATAACAAAGATCTAATGCTCGGCAGAGTTCAGGAGAAATCCAGGGTTTGATCAGAGAAATCAAATCATCAGAGACTAATTGCACTAATTCTCAGTCAAACAAAGCAAAGGTTCCACCTCGTTCACCCTCATTGACATGTCTTAGATCAACCCAAACAACAATTAGAATCAACAAGAAGTCAAGAACTCTTACCACCACAAATGATCAGAAACAATCATATCGAAGATCATAACGATTATGATACAGATCTGAAGGAATAATTGAACGTGCAAGATCGGAGTTCTCTATAAACATTCCGTACGAGAAAATGCAAAAAGAAAAATCTACAAACCTGAGGAACATCAATGGGCTGATTAAGTTCACCAGGTGTGATATCTTCAACAGGAGCTTGCTCTTTCCTCAATTTCACGTAACGCGAAGCAGCGTTCCCATCCGCCATTGAAACCGGTCAAGAGTGTAAGCAAATAAGTCTCTGAAGAGGTCGCCGGAATTGGCCGACGCGAATTTCTCTATAAACAAGTTTTGTTTTCGAAAGGCGTGAGTCGTCGTCGTGACTCCTCTATCCTTCGTGAGAAAACTCTTTGATGCAAGAAAAATTAACATAAAGAGGAAGTTCCCCTTTGACCAAAATAAAAATTCCCAAAATAAGGACTGACACGTCGTCGTTTAAAGGCGGTGTATATATTTTAAAGCTCTCTGATTAAGATAACTAGTGAAAGGAATATTCAACAAAGAATTTGGATAACAAAGTAGCCAATCAGTATCCAAATGATACAAAGGTAACAAATTCATGTTGAGCAATTGTAAAATCAGACATATCTTCTGGCACAAAGAAGATAACTCATTCCTATCAAGACATCCAGTGCTTTGGAGCCATCAATTCACGATCTGCATTAGAACCTTGAGATGCGATTTTTTGAATCCGAGAAGAGAATTCCTCTGCCTGTTTGTTCAATGTTTGTAGTTTATTACAGTTGCAGCTATTGAAACATTTGGTATAAGGACAATTAATGTAGAAGTACTTACTTTCTCATCAATCCACATTAAGGAACTGAGTTGATTGTTTAAGATCCTGACAACTACATCCAGTGGACTCATACCATCAATTGCTTCAAGTTCTCCACCCTAATTTCACACAATAATGTTTATATGATGTGTGTATTCACAGTTGAAAGGATTAGTGTTTGATAAAGTTATCAGGTACAATACCTGGCTTGCATTTACGGATTGTATAATCGATCTAATTTGTTCAGTCATATGCTCTAATTCTCTTTCTACAAGCTCAGATTGTTCATACCTGGAACCAAAACCAAAGTACATTATAGGCATAGAATGAACTAGGATACGCATGATAAAGCTACTTCTTTATAACATAGATGACATCATATTCACTTTTTCTGTTTCTGGATTTTCTTTTTATATTCATCAGAATAATATGATGCAGAAAAATTAGTGGTTGAGAGATTTAAACGAGTTCTCACATTGCGTCTCTAGTTGATGCTGCTTCATCGTCAAGCAGTGTTTTGCGCTCGTCATTATATATACGCTCAGCCTCTTCCTCCATGCTTTGCAAAGCTTTGTCAACCTTTATCCAGAAATCAGAAAGACTTAGATGATTGCCACAAGGACTTTGTATTGGCGATTTAAATTATATTAGGAGGCACAACAATTTCCATATGATTTGACGTTGTAAGCAAATATAGCACAAATAAATTCCCGTTTACAATAAGAAACCTCATTTACAGGTCTACCGAATACCTCTTGCTGATGAGTCTCAATTAATTCCAGCTGTCGTTCCAAACTAGATTGGGTTTCAACCACTTTTGCAACTTCAATCTGTTTGTTGATCAAGTACGCAAAAAAAGATGAAGAGGTTATTATACAGTACTGGCCAACTCATAGGCCTACTCAGAACAATGTCTTGTAAGATTCAAACAGACAAAGTAAATGTACCTCAAGTCTCAAAAGAACATCACGGTTCTGTAAGATCCTCTTATCCCACTCTGCTATAGCATTTGCCTGTTTCCGGAATCTCCCTGTACGCTCTTGTAGCTCAGTATTCCACTCCTTGATAATCTTCAAACGCCAAAAATAATGTATTTGAATATTATTGAAGAATGTAAACTGGCCAGAAAGATAAATGCAGAAGAAGGTAAAGATCTACCTCTTCAACTGTTTTCCCAGTTATTTCAGATGGCAGCTTTGGAGCCACAGGAGCTAAAGCTGTGCTTGTCCTAATGAAAACAAGAAACACATATCAAGTAAACACCAGCTAGAACAAAATCAAAGGGAAGATAGTGGCATGTATAGCCATTTAAGTCCTAAAGCGTCGGTCAAAATCAAAGGGAAGATAGTGGCATGTATAGCTATATTGAGCATACCCACTACTTGAAGCCACCACAAGAGATGTTTGTGTTGTACTAGCCAAACTGGTAGCAGGAGCAGTTGTAGAAGTCGACGATGGAAGACCTGAAGAACAAAACTTCTTTCAGAGAAAACTATAGCTTGTTATATAAATCACGTTATAGACTACACAGAAGGCAATACGAAGGAAATCTAGATTAGTGTATCCCAAGGACATCGATCAGATCTCTAATACTAATCAATGAGTTCGTAATTCTCCAGATTCTGTTCCTATTCTGAGTTGCAAAACAGGGTTCGACAAAATCACAAACAAATCCAGCGACGAAAAGAAACAGCTTACTGAACGAGAGGGTGGCACTAGTAGTTTGTGGTTGTGAGGATGATGCAGGTGTTGAGGTAGCGGGTACAGCAAACCCAGTAAAGGAGCTAGTAGAACCAGCTGCAGGAGTCGAGCTAGCCAAACCAAATCCTGTAGTACCGAATGTAGCAGTGGAGCTAGCTGAAGTGGTACTGGTTGCAGATGAACTCACACCAAAAGAAGGGAAAGCCATAGAAGAAGCTGCAGATGAAGAAGCTGGTGCACTAGTAGCAGCAGGAGTCGAAGAAGAAGTAGTGGTTGCGGTTGCAATAGAAAACACTGCTCCTGGTGTACTAGAGGCAGGGGCTGAGCTTACGGTTGAAAGGTTAAAACCTGAACTGGCGGGTGTACCAAATGAGGAGGAAGATGATGAAACCGTTTGTGAAGAAGCAGAAGGAGTGATGCTTGGGGTCGAACTTGCTGTGCTTTTCAAGAAAGAGAAACCGGTAGAAGCGGCGAAAGGAGATGCCGAGGCAGGCGAAGGATTGCTTGTAGTTGAAGAAGTATTAGTGGATACTCCAAAAGGGGATGATGAAGTAGCTGCAGCGCCTGAAGATGACGACGCAAAGAGAGACGGTGTTGAACTGGCTGACGAAGATGAACCAAAGATTGATGGTGACGAACCGGCTGACGAAGACGAACCAAAGATTGACGGTGACGAACCGGTGGCTCCAAAGATGGATGGTGAAGAGTTAGAGGCTGATGAAGGCGCACCAAAGGTAGGCTGTGAGGAACCGGTGGCTGATGAAGGCGCACCAAAGGTAGGCTGTGAGGAACCGGTGGCTGATGAAGGCGCACCAAAGGTAGGCTGTGAGGAACCGGTGGCTGATGTTGGCGCACCAAAGGTAGGCTGTGAGGAACCGGTGGCTGATGATGGCGCGCCGAAAAGAGTAGATGCTGAAGCAGCGGCCGAAGAGGATCCTCCGAAGAGAGGAGAACTCGAGGCGGGGGCAGATGAAGGAGCGGAGAATAAGGATGAGGAAGATCCAAAGAGAGACGATGAACCACTACCTGACACCGCTCCAAAAAGAGACGACGATGGAGCTGCGGAGGAGGAGGCGGGAGCTCCGAAAGGAGATGATGCTGAAACAGTCGCTGAAGAGGCCGATGAAGTTACGAATCCGAAAGGAGAAGAAGCAGGAGCAGCCGCGGAAGCATTGGTAGATGATCCAAACAGTGACGGAGCAGAACCGGACGAAGACGCAGCGGTTCCAAACCCAAATGATGGAGTCGAGGAAGCAGAGGATCCAAACCCTGACGATGGAGTAGATGAGACTCCAAATCCAAGTGATGGAGAAGAAGCAGGGTTAGAGGAAGCAGAGGATCCAAATCCGAATGTAGGAGTTGACGAGGCTCCGAATCCAAACGAAGGAGTTGTGGAGGAAGCAGGAGTTGATACGGTGGCTCCGAAGCCAAATCCAGTGGAGCTAGGGTTTGAAGATTGATTGAAGGAGAACGATAAAGGGGAACTGGTAGACGAAGCAGAAGAGGAATTAGTTGCCGAAGAAGATCCGAACGAGAAACCTCCACCGGTATTCGGTTGACCAAATGGAAAACCCGACATTGCAGTTATTTTTTTCTTTACTCTCCGACGGTTTTTTTTTCTCTTCCTCCTCTCTTTCTCTCACTGGGTTTCGCTTTGCTCTTCTTCGCCGGCGTTTTGAAAAATAAGGGGTTTTACAGAAACCTTCTTTCTGAGAAAGAGGCTTTCTTGTAAGAGCGTTTAGTAGTCAACGCAAACGGGTTATAGTCAAATGGTGGGAACAATTTAAATTGGGCCACTTCAGCCAAGCCCAATAGAATATGTTGACGTTTTGATGACGTGTACAAGACAACGAAGCCGGAAATAACACATATTTTTTACAAAATTTTATAACAGTAAAAATATCGCATAAATCTTTTAAAAATAAAATTCAAATAAAAATCATAATTAACATAATCTCGATCCAACTATTTGTATACAAAACATATCTAGGATATATATATATATATATGTATATATACATAATATGTACCTCTCTCCGATGACAATATAAGTATCATTCTCATCATCATCGGAGTTTCTTGGGATAAACATGAGTTTACCAACTAATTCTCTAACTCTGATAGATCAAATACGATGAAATTTGAACCTAAATCAAATTTCACGTTCATGTCGAGAGAAAAATAAGGAAGTTCATGTCTAGTTCTAAATGAAGAAAGTCTAACGGCTTGTTCCAACCGTTTAGAGGCTCTATATCATAACTCACTGCAATTTTCGACAGAGTCCAAAGTCATATACACCTATATTTTTTATATTTTAAATTCATTTAGTTTGAGACGATCCTAACAAAAACAACAAACTTTTATGTAAAAAACCATACTTTAAACTTAAATACCTTAACTTGAGAGAGAGTAGTTTACAATTGTCGGGATTAAGGTTCATAACAGAAAATCTAGTTTCATGTCTTGCCAATCAGATAAATCGTAAAACTTGGTGACTTCTTAACTTGTACAATAAATTTTCTCTTATCTTTTCTGTCTTTTTTTAGTTGTTGAATTTTATTTTCTAGTCATGTTTTTTGTAGTGTTAAATTTTATAGTAATTAACTATATGGACTCGGCTTTTTTACTCGCTGGATTAATTGCATATTATATGAAGGTTTGGAAATCACTAAACACTTAGATGTCAATGATATAGACGGTCTCTTGAGTATGAACAATGAAAACTATATTCTTGTATGTCATTATTTTGATTGTTAAACTTAGTGCGTATGTCTCATCCAATCCAAAAATAGACAAACCAAAAGTAGATTAGAGAAAACAAAAGTTATAATGACATAGCACGTTGAAAATATTGGTCTAATATCTTAGATTCTCAAAGCATTTACTTAATACAATCAATTCAATCACGAAGGTTAGCTTTGTTAAGCAATAGTTATCATTCAAATTTTTTTATTAGTGATAATTTAACATCAAAAAACATTATATATGTAGGATCTAACATATTCAAAAATACTATCTTTGGACGATCTTAATCTTGCTGTTAAACAAATGGTTATTCGTTTTAAGAAGATTTCGTGTAAATTTAGTACCAAAGAGATTTTATATGCTTGCTTATGACAAATTGTTGCATATTCAAATCTTGTATAAACTAAAATATGGTAAAATAGATGCAATATATTGTATTGTAACTGACATGAGAAAAGAGGAAGAACTTGAAAATTTGAGATTTCATTCACAAAAAGATAACGATTTTTACATTTGGCTATACATCTCTTTAAGTAGATAAAAAATGTGTTACAACGTTCTAATAGTTAAACTAACTATAGTTTGGTTAACTTTTTTGGGATTGTAAGGTTTGAACTAATAAAGGTTGCAGATTTTGCTTCTGCTTTGTCTCTTTCTATTGTACGAGATCTTCTAAAACGTTATATAAAAAATTTATAGTTTTTGATTTGTTCATGATTTGCTCTTTTTATTTATTAGACTTTATGGATTTCTCCTTTTGATTAAATTTGATGGAGTCCAATAAGCAAAGTTGTTCTATTTTGTTTATATTTCTAACATGTATAAACCTTATTCAATTGCCCACTTCACTGCTATTCCGAGATTTATTATAGTGACTTCTATGGTTTGGATTTCAGCTCCTCGGACATTGTTGACTTTTATGGGATAAAACTAGAAAATTGTAATGTTCGACTCACTTAAATTGTAGGAAACGAGTACAACACACTATAGTGTAACTAATCTTTGCACTATACAATATACACTTATTTTTTACAAAATTTTATAACAATAAAAAATATCACAAAATTGCTACTTTTTAATTACAAGCAAAATTCAAATAATAATTAACAAAATTCAATCACTAGTCCATAAACCATGAAAACCCATCGGAAATGTCAAATTTCTTGGAACCTCTAATCTCGACACAACCGCATCAGATTCACCAATCTTCTTAGCATCCAAAATCACAAGGTAACATCTCTCCATCGAGACCGCATACTATAAAAATCGTATAACACAATCTAAATCCAACTATTCGTATACAAAAAACTTATCTAAGAATATATATATATATATATATATATAAACCGATATACATACCTCTACAACGACAATGTAACCATCGTCCTCTTCTTCATTATTGGAGTTTCTTGAAACAAACATCGGCTCACCAACGAACCTTCTAGCTCCGGTAGACCAAGTACGGACGCAATTTGAGTCTAAGTCAAATTTTATGATCATATCGAAAGGGAAATGAGGAAGTTCATGCCGGGTTCCTGAAGAAGCTGCAGAGTACATAAATTTGTTCTTTTTTCCAGACCAAGATGAGTTTATGACAGGAAAATCTGACGGTTTGGTCCAACCGTTTAGAGGCTCTATGTCACAGCTTTTACAGTTTCCGACAGAGTCCAAAGTCATAGACACCTACAAGTTTATTACGTTTTTAATTCATTTAGCTTGAGATAATCCTAACAGGACGAACAAACTTATATGTTAAAAATCAGATTGTATGATTAATACCTTAACTAGATGAGGGAGTAGTTTATCGTCGCCGCGATGTAGATTCATTACAGAAGGATCTAGCTTGTTACTTTGCCAATTGTAGCCTGAAAGAATTGGTAAAATAAAGCTCAATAACTATCTTGTAAACACTTAAAAACCCTAACGTGTACAAGAAGTTATTCAAGAATCGTATCCTTGTTATCTTGAACAACTAACTAGGTTTTCTAATACTTGGTAACTTACCAAACATTTTCTGGAAATCGAACCAACGATAAGAGCAAGCAGAAGCTTGAATCTGAATCTTAAAATCTCCATTATCATCTCTAGTCTCATAAGCGTTACCAGAGTGAATTAGCCATAATTGAGAAGACACTTCCACAGGAACTCTCCAATCTCGATCTCCAATAGATTTATCAGTAAATCTAGGGAGGAGATAAATCGGAGAACTCTCGTTGCTTGGGTTCAACGATAACGCTGATACCATCGGAGTCACTCCACACATAGCCGCCATAGAACCTGAGTATATACGTATCAAAATTAGATTACTTGTAACTCAAGTAACATTCTTCACATAAAACAGAAGTTAGTTTAACATATTACCAATTGGATTAAGCTTGACTCGGTTAGCAAAAAGTACGTAGTGCGTATCAGTGAAGGCCCAATCATGAATCATCATATGATCATCGATCTTAAATTCTCTCGATTGTATCAACTTAAATTCCGAATCATACTCTGTCAATAATTACTTGTATTAGCATAATAATTAACATATAGTTATTCACTTATTAGTTTTTGTTTTTTTTTTTTTATCTTATAAAGAGTATTTACCACAAAATGTGAAGGTGCTTCGAGGTAAAAGCATATCCTCGGCGTTACAAGTGACCGTCAAAAGTCTATTTCTTCCACCGTCGATTTTGTAATGTGACAAAAACCGTTTTGGAGGCATCTTAAACACACCTACATACAACAAATAAAATTTAATTAAATACTTCGTTATTTTAGTATTCAAGTACTTCGATCTCACAAGTAGTCTTTAGCCTAGTGACATGTGGTAAGTTCACTAAAGGTAAAGGTAGACGTACTTGTATATGTTGAATCGAATCATGTTGCCTGCATTATGCATAAACTTGACTAATAGGTCGGCTAGTTATAGTCCAATGTTAACAAAAAGAAAAATAGTTCAATCTTAAGTAGTGTATTATCGTTATTCTAAATTCGAAATCACCATGTAAATATATTCTGAGATGCACAAGTTCGAATTCATGTAGTTTATTACTGTTATTCTGAGTTTTTTTTCGCTCGGCCACTTAACTAAAAATATAGCTAAATATTTCATTTTATTACATGAGTTTTGTCTGAATAATGGCCTACATACTTTAACTTTAATAAACAGAAAAAAAGCATTACCTTGAAGTATGGGTTTCAACAAATCTGCGGCTGTGTCCCATATATCATGACCAGGAAAATCTCTGTCGGAACAATCATGATCATCAGCATCATCACAACCGTTAAATTTTCCGACGGTATCCAACGAACCAGATTCAATCTCATACGGTTCACCACCTTCCCATAAACAAAGCAACCGCCCAGCCCATTTCAAAACGCTAGTATTAGCAACGTTTTTCATAACTTTCGTATTTCCAAATCTTTTACCACCTTTTAAAACCGAAAAAGGACCTCTATGAGTAAACCGCCACGTGTCAGTTAATGGATCATACTCTTCTTCTTTAGCATCAGTTTTAACGTACTTAGCCATGAACGTTGCTTCTTGACCGTCGATATGAAACGCACGGAGATAACCATGACCGTCTAATGGATGAACCGTTGAGCCATGGTCATCAGTGAATAGTCCTGGACCGGCTAAGTAATATGTACCGGAAGGAAAATCAATTGGTATTGATCCTTCGATTGGTTTAATTAGGACCGGTTCGATTGTTTCGGAACGTTGTGACATGAATAAAGATTGGTAGTCACGAAAAGCTGATGATGTGGACTCGTCGAGAGTGGTATTGGTTCGTCCTAAACCGGTTTCTGGTATTGATATTGATATGGCGGCTCGTGGTGGTGCAAGAGGTGGTGGAGCTTGGTGATGATGGATAGATGGAGGATTTAACGGTGGAAGAAACTTCGGGGGGATTGGGAGAGACATTTTGGTCAACATTTTTTTTAATAATCTTGGTATATTGTTTTCATTCAATACACGCAAAGCATGTGTTATATATAGATTTTTAAGAAAACCATCAATTAGGTTTACATGCTTAAAACTTTTTTTTCTCAACAATTGACTAGACCGATACATAACACAACTCAACTTTTAAAATTCATATTTAATCTATCAAATTGGTAAAAAGGATAAATCGAACTCTCAATACCATAATCATTACCTGGATCACCCACCACACTAAAAAGAACTTGGCAAACTTTTAGTTTTTCTTAGTTTTCAATTTTAAACATAATTTTTTTTACTAAATCAAATTTATTTTTGTTAACTTATCAAACCAAATTAATTCTGTTAATCTTTGTAGTATAATATTTTTTTGCTTTGTTTTCTTTATTGTTAGCAAATAGATAAAAAAATTCTCAAACCAAGAATCTAACAATATTAAGTTCTAGTAAGAAGGACGACACTCAACCACTTAGTTAAAAGCATTTTCCTCATATACTATTTTAATTTAATTATTTTTGTCAGCTGAAACTATATTAATAAGGAAAAAACCTCAACGTCTGATAATAATATAAAGAGAAAAAATAGAAAATACTTTTTAGTCTCAAAAAATTTTCTAGGTATGAGGAGAATATCGGTTACTCTTCAGAAGCTAAAACCATTTGGAGGATATCTAACCTGTCTATTGCTAACTCGACCTTTAATATTTTTTTTGTCAACGATAATATTAATATTAGGATACAATGGTCGATCTATTAGCCAAATTTTTACATAAATTTTGTAAATCGTGGGATTCGATCCCTGATGATATATGTGCATCTCCTTATAATTGATTTACTAATCAACCACTAAACTAAAAGCCAATTGCAACTCCACCTCCAATACTTTGAAAGAAATTTTTTTTATCATAGTCCAGTTCGACCTCTCAGAGCTGAAAAACTTATTGGAATTTGAAATTGAAATTGAATTTTTAATTTGAAATTTAAAATTAACTAATTAAGATTAATGAGACTTGCAGTCTATTAAATTTTTGGTCCAGTAAACAAAAATATAGAATTGGAAGACAACAATTTAGAGGTTTGAAACAATGATTTAAAAAAAAAATTATAAAGTGAGATTTTTTTTGTATATTTTTTCTCATTGTTATACGCAAAATATAAAATATTATATAGTGAGCGAATAAACTGGACCTATACGTGGCTGTGTGCATGTTCAAGAACTATGGTAGGGTCGAATAAGTTGGGTGATTTTTTTGTGTGGAAGACATTAGCAAATTTGAACATGAAAAAAAAATCATCGAAAATGGCAGACATAATACGTAGCAATTACTTTATGTTTGTTTATTAATTTAAATTGTAGTGTGATTAGAACTTGGAAGTGAATATTATTGTGTCACAGACACATATACCGGTACTTAAATTAAAATATTCATAGTTGTTTGCTCATGAAACTTACATAATTATTGAAACTGTTGGTTAAATTAAATAAATACGAGTAGATCAAGCTTAAAGATTGGAGCAGACAACAAGGAACTAGAAGTGATCACCGACACTCAACAACTTGGTTATATAATCATAGATATAGACAATTTATGTTGTATGTATGTGTTTTGTGGATAATTATGTTGTAATCAATTATATAAAACTAATAAGAGTTGTCTTTTTATTTGACAAGTAATAATTAATACTTGTATAAAATCTCCACTAAACATATATATTGATTAAACTTTTGTGTGGTATTTTCATTTGTGAAAGTAAGTGATATATTTGTTTGTAATGAAGCTTAAAATCGACCCACTTTGATTATAATAAAATACTTTTAAAGAGTTGAGACTTGAATATTATTTAACTATTAAAAGAAACTCATCATGGTTTCGCGTTTCAACGTTAAAATCATAAAATCCTCATTCATATGTCTTCAATTTGGAGAACATTTGGAGACAAGTCTTCGGAACAATGATCTTCAATAAACCATGTCAAACCATAGACCGCCCATATTTTATACTTCTTATATGTATATAATATAGATATGTTATTAGTTAATTACATGTTTAACTTTGCAAACATTATCAAATTTTCTGGTTAATGACTTCATAAATATGTGGAGTTGGTAGTTATAAACACAAGATTAGCCAAATCTTTAATAGTGGGACTTTGCAAGTATATATTGTAACATAATTTTTTTTAGCGATGAAATTCAATATAACGTAAATCATATTCTATAAGATTTTGCTATATAAAATTTGTCGAAGCTCGGTAGTCAAAACTATAAATATTGACATATAATCGTTTGATTAAATATTGGAGAAATATTTTTGGTCAAGTTATCAAATATATATATATATATATATGCATTTTTTCATCAGAATTCATCTTCAAAAAGTCTATGTAGTTTTGCATGATATTGTTTGAGATTTGAGATATAGATCAAACAATTTTTGATCCAATTATCGACTAAATGCAATTTTCTATAACAACATACGTTTACAAACCCTAAATCAGCTTATTCTTCATTACAATATATGTTTGTTCAATTATTCTTTGTTTATATGAAATCAATTCAGAAATTGTAACAAAGTCTTTCATTGGAATACGTAACAAAATGACCAGCCAAATCATATTATATTCATCAACACGTAAATATAATTTAAATCACACACAAAAAAAAACAAAAATTCGAATAAGAGCAAATGTTATTTATGGAATACGACAGTAAAATGAATGAATGAGATAAGAATTCGCGTTGGATTCTTCGTACGATAAAAGCACTTAGAGGAATTCAAAGAGTGAGTGAATGGAGGAAATAATGGTGGGAAAATTAGTGGTAACCAAATACAAATAATAATTTAAAATAAATAAAAGAGTCAAATGATGATTATAAGTTTGATTACATGTTTAAGATTGGATCCCATTAATTCCCAAACGATGTAATTAAAGGTAATTTACGTGGGTCCCATATGTTTCTTCTCATCATTTCAGCCGTCGATGCCGAATCTGCTGACGTCATATCTTACTTATACCACTTGTCTGTATGTTGGAAGCTTTGTGTTTATATATTTCCTCAATTGGACTTTCATACAATTGTTTTATTATTCCCGCATATGATATATTTGTTTTTGGTTACATTCAAGTAATTTTGTTCCATAAATATTATTCAGTCAATTGTATTTTAGAAATCTGAATTATTACATATACTCGTATTTTCCTACTAGTTACCAAATACGTAAAATTAATTATTGTATTATAAACATTTTTTTAAAAGAATACTTTTCTCAGGTGGTCAAATTTTTGAAACTTGGCTTAATAACATATAATTTATTTATGTTATTATAAATATTTTTCGAATAAATATTTTTCATCAAGTGCTCAAATGTCATATTTCTTGAATCCTGCCTTGTCCAAATTCGATAAAGAACTTGTGTGTGCAGTGATTTTGTCAAGTGTTGAAAAATAATATATATATATATATGTGTATTTTTCTTTTTTTTTTTTGTAAAAAAATGTATTTTTTTTTGGAAAAAAAATTTAATTGTATTTTATCACGTAAACGACTTTTAATCTAGTGGATAATAGTAAATTTACTAAAAAGGTGCATATATATAATTGGTTCCATCACCTATGAAATTAATGTAGGTTTTTGTCCATATTGGAAAAAAAAAATTGTTTTACTCAATTAATCTGACGTGGATACATGTCTTAGTTTTTTTTTTTCAATAAATAAAACAAAAACTACGTTGGATCGGAGATTCCTTTCAAGTCTTGGGCAATTTCCCGGTTTACCCGTACCGGTCTTAAAAAATCGAAGTCTCTTCTCTCTTCCACGTAGTTGACGATGGAGTACGAACGGCGACTTGAAGCGGCGGCAAAACTCATACTTGCTGAGGAGGCGCAATCGGACTATGCGCCTCCGGATTGTAGAGATTTTGGGGTTACGGCGACTCTGAAGCCTCACCAAATCGAAGGAGTCACTTGGCTTATAAGGAAATATATACTCGGCGTCAATGTCGTTCTCGGTAGGCTTCGCTTTCGTTTCAGATTCTTATTTCATGCATGTATAGAACGTCACTAATAAGAAATCATATATGTTTGATATTTATTGCAGGAGACGAGGTACTGCCATCGTATTTGAATGCTGTATAGTTCTTATTGATTGTGTTGTGATTAGTCTAATTGAAGAATTTGATCAGATGGGATTGGGAAAGACTCTCCAGGCAATTTCTTTCTTGAGTTATTTGAAGTTTCATCAAGGCTTGCGAGGGCCATTTTGTGAGTCAGAGTTACACTTTCTAGTTTCTCTTGTTAATATTTTCAGTCACAAGTTTTGATGTTAAGTGGATGAATGCTGTGCTTAATTTGGCAGTGGTGCTATGTCCCTTAAGTGTAACGGATGGTTGGATTTCAGAGATAAATAGGTTCACTCCAAAACTTGAAGTTCTTAGATATGTTGGTGATAAAGATTGCCGTAGGAATATGCGAAAGTCAATGCATGATCATGTCAAAAAGAGTTCTAAGGTAAGTTTTGAACTGAGTCATTGAGTAACAAAGTGAGAGTCAAAGTTTTTTTTTGGATATATTTTCGAACTTGGAATTGGAAGTTCTGTTTATTGTAACTTTTGTTTTTGTTTTCAGGGACATTTGTTACCGTTTGATGTGTTGTTGACAACATATGACATAGCTTTGGTGGATGAGGACTTTCTTTCTCAAATTCCTTGGCAGTATG
The DNA here is from genome assembly GCA_900406435.1 of Lepidium aucheri. Taxonomy (NCBI): domain Eukaryota; kingdom Viridiplantae; phylum Streptophyta; class Magnoliopsida; order Brassicales; family Brassicaceae; genus Lepidium; species Lepidium aucheri. Next base: position 22,539 of record OVBA01000523.1, on the reverse strand, counting down.
CTATAATTGATGAAGCTCAAAGACTCAAGAATCCCAACAGTGTATGGTTCACTTAAGTCTAATTATAGTGCTGTGACTGAATGATAGATCATTAGATTCTAGATACCGCATGGTATTGTTGTGCCACGGTAGACACCTTCTTTAGGCTCCTGTAGTTAAAATCTATTTGGTTAGTGCTTAGGTTGTAGGAGGCCTGGCGGTATGAACATTTAATGCTGGAAAATTATATTAAAAGTTGGCTATGTTACAGGTCCTGTATAATGTCTTACTTGACGAATTCCTCATTCCAAGACGTCTCTTGATTACGGGCACACCTATTCAGAACAATCTTACCGAACTCTGGTCTCTGATGCATTTTTGCATGCCACTAGTTTTTGGGACACTTGACCAGTTCCTTTCCGCGTTCAAAGAGTCTGGGGGGAATTTATCAGGTTTTCTCGGACTAGCCATATAGTGCTCTGCGCACTCTTGACTTTTTGTGGTGATTATCATTCGGAAGTAAAAAGGTATTAAACCAGATTTCTTTTGCTTTCAAAACAGGTCTTGATGCATCAAATATCAAGGGAACCTATAAGAGTTTGAAATATATCTTAAGTGCCTTCATGCTAAGGCGTACAAAATCTTTGCTCATCGAGTCTGGGAATCTGGTCCTGCCACCTCTCACGGAACTAACTGTGTAAAGTCTTGTAAATTTATTGCTAATCCCCTCCCGTAAGTATTTACTGGTGCTCAATCATATCTTACCGTTCTGCGTTGTTTCATGATAGAATGGTTCCGCTCGTCAATCTTCAGAAGAAAATATATACTTCAATTTTGAGGAAAGAGCTTCCAGGGCTTCTCGCACTATCTTCTGGAGGATCCAATCATACGTCATTGCAAAATATTGTGAGTTAGTTACTCATATTATTGTGACGCTGCTCAACATTAATAATATTCTGCTGCTATATTTAGTGAAAGATAAACAATTTTATTTATCTCCGGTTTGTTTCCTTGAGCAGGTGATACAGCTAAGAAAAGCATGTAGCCACCCATACTTATTTCCAGGTATCGAACCAGAACCTTTTGAAGAAGGTGAACACCTTGTTCAGGTACCCAAATGTTTACCACTATCCAAACAACCCTCCAATATGCTGACGTTGAATATAACTGTTATTCATTAATAGTTGTGTACTGACAGGCGAGTGGTAAGCTTTTAGTTCTGGATCAACTGCTCAAGAGGCTCCATGATATTGGACATCGTGTCCTCCTATTTTCCCAAATGACTTCTACACTCGACATTTTGCAGGTTGCATTAGAAAGTTTTATTTTCTTTATTGATGGTGCAGCATAGAGGGCACTGACAATGTTTCTTATACCATATACAGGATTTTATGGAGCTTCGACGATATTCTTATGAGCGACTTGATGGATCAGTAAGGGCTGAAGAACGTTTTGCTGCGATAAAAAGTTTCAGCACGAAAACAGAAAGAGGATTGGATTCCGAAGCTGATGCAAGCAATGCCTTTGTATTTATGATCTCAACAAGAGCAGGGGGAGTCGGTTTGAATCTTGTTGCTGCTGATACTGTTCGTATCTTTTTTCTTCTTTTTATTATCTCATGCAGAAACAGACTACAGTATGTGCCATATTAGAAAGATAAGCATGATTTGTATATAGCGCTAATTTGAGTGTTTCTTAATATGCAGGTTATATTTTATGAACAAGATTGGAATCCACAGGTTGATAAGCAAGCTTTGCAACGAGCTCATCGAATTGGACAAATCAGTCATGTGCTGTCTATAAACCTTGTTACTGAGCATACTGTGGAAGAGGTCTGTCATTGTGGTTTCATTTACAAAGTCATCAAAACGTTTTAAGAAAATCTAAGTGTTTTTCTATCCAGGTTATTTTGAGGAGGGCAGAGAGAAAATTGCAGCTTAGTCATAGTGTTGTGGGAGATAAGATAGAAGAAAATGAAGAAGATCGTGGTGATTTTCGGTCTTTAGTGTTTGGTTTACATAGATTTGATCTCGGGGAGATTCACAATGAAGAATCTGATAACATGAAAATGGTAGAAATAAGTTCTCTTGCTGAGAAAGTTGTTGCAGTACGTCAAAATGTTGAACCGGATAAGGAAGCAAGAAAGTTTGAAATTGATTCAAGTAACACTTTGCGAGGAAATTCATCATCAGTTAGTCTAGATTCTGAGCTTGATGAAGCTTCTTACCTTTCATGGGTTGAGAAATTAAAGGAAGCGGCAGGATCAACCAAGGATGACAAGCTTATGGTGTTTGAAAATAGAAAGAACGTAAGTGAGGAAAGACATCTGAGAGTTGAGGCTGCCAGGAAAAAGGCAGAGCAGAAGAAGTTAGCCAATTGGGAAGCACACGGTTATCAGTCTTTGTCTGTGGAAGAACCGATTTTCCCTGATGATGTTGATTCGAGGTCAGATGCAGGATCAGTTCACTTTGTTTATGGAGACTGTACACATCCGTCTACTGTTTCTCAGGAACCAGCAATCGTATTTAGGTAAAACTTCATTATAGTTGTTCAACTGAAGTTCCAATTGCAAATAACTCTGAAACTTCCAAATTTTGATTTAGTTTTCATCTTATTTTACCGTTTTTCATGGCAGCTGCGTTGATGAATCTGGAAACTGGGGTCGTGGAGGAATGTTTGATGCTCTGTCAAAACTTTCTAACACTGTACCTGATGCATATCATCGAGCATCAGAGTTCAAAGACCTTCATATTGGAGACTTGCATCTCATTAAACTTGATGGTCTGCAAGTTTTTTATACCTAATTTCCTTTCAGGTTTTTAAGTAACCTCTCACTCAGTTCTCATCCTTCTCATTTCTTTCTGTTGTGAAGACAATGATGATCAACAAAACACACAAGAAGAAAGTAAACCTCTTTGGGTGGCACTTGCAGTTGCACAATCTTACAACCCGAGACGTAAAGTCCCTCGTAGTAGCATATCAATCCCAGACCTTGAGCGTTGTTTAGCCAAAGCTTCATTCTCTGCTTCTCAAAAATCAGGTATAAAAACTTCATTAATTTCTTCAGCTCTCTCATGTCTTTCTTTTAAAACATGTTCCTAAAGAGCTTAAAATTTTGTCATAATGGTAATTTTCTCTCTTCAACAGCTTCACTTCACATGCCACGTATTGGTTATCAAGAAGGATCAGACCGATCTCAATGGTACACTGTTGAGCGTCTTCTTCGCAAATACTCCTCCATCTTCGCCGTCAAAATATTCGTGTAAGTCTAATTGTTTTCCATTCGTAGATGTCTTCTTCTATTGGATAATCCAAAATCAAACTCATTTCCTCCATATTCATTGCTTGCTTGTAGGTACTATTACCGTCGATCTCATTGATGCACTTCGTGGGATGCTCTGTTTTGAGTTTTATTGACACATTAACATCGCTCGTAAGGTTGTGCAGTTAATACGGTGTCGTTCGTAAGGTTGTGCAGTTAATACGGTGTCGTTTGATATAAGGCCTTTAATTAGGCCCAACAGTGCCCCATCCCTTTTAAATATACAGAGCCTAATCTTGTACTCTCGCCTTTCGATATCTGTGCCAATGTACACGTGTTGCGTCACCACTGCCTCTTTGGTTCCACGTTCATCAAAAAATTGGATTCGCTGTTTTCTTTTTGTTCGCAAAGGTTATTTTTCGCCGCGGCTTCTGAAGAAATGATACGAATCGTTGAAGGTCGGTGGTTGTGCGTATGTTTCGTTTTGATCCTACATTCCTAAAGCTCCAGGTACTCCTTTTTTGTGTTCCTGAATTCTGATTTTCATTCTCTTTGAATTTATATGCCCTGAATCGATTTTTCGCAAATCTTTGGTGATTTTTGGATCCGGTCATCAACCTTTGTTGTTTGTTTGTCACCGATGGATAATTTAGGGTTTGGCGTCGATACATATATAGAGGCTCATGTTTGTCACTTGCATGTTGTCAATTCGGAATCGAAACTCTTCTCGCTGTAATTCATTTTATTTTTCACGTCTTCTTTTCTAATTTCGTCTGGATTTTGGTTTATATGTTAAGACATTAAGTAATTGGAAGCTGATTTCTACGTTTAGGAACTAAATTTATTGAAATCGATATATTGGCTCAGTCTTTGTAATTCTTTTTACTTGTATTGATTATGTGTGTGTTTATGGTTGTTAGAAATTGATCAGAATGGGAGAAGCTGGTCAATCAAGAGACGGAGAATCTCTCACGCCTCTAGTTGTAAGTATTGTGCGACCTGATAACTTCCTTTTCTCACTGTTGTAGATACACTTTCAGGACCTGCACTTTCTTTACGCTAGTCTTTAATGTGATTCTGTTTAAAGTGAAAAGAAAGTTTTTTTGGTAATAAGGTTTTATGTATTTATGGGAACAATTAAATCTGGTATTGATTAAGCTGTGGTTAAAGAGGATATTAGTAATGTTCTCTATGCATGAGACTGCCTTTCTAATTTCATTTATTTTTTGCGAGGCCAGGGTGGTGGAACTGCCGAGAATAGGGCTGCGCCACAATTGTTTAATTCCTTACCAGCTCTCAATGAAGCTACTTCTTATATAACCCAAGCAACGTCGTACTTGGGCAGCTGTTTTTCTGACTATTCAGGTACCTCTCTTTCTCCCTGTTGATGGTGTACTCAGTAAGCCACGCCACTTTCATCTTCCAGACTTTAATTATGGAAAATTGAAGGCTTTACAGATTCATTAGGCTTTAGGATCATAATTTTTTGCACTATATAGCAACCTCGTCACTAAAACATTATTCGCTTGGACTCTATACTTCAAATGTTTTCTTCAGTGGAGTATGGTGGTAAGGATCCATGTCCCCATGAGTTAGTACGATCATCGTCAGGAGTCGGGAATTCTCCAGTAAGCGTATGCATTCCTCCTAGTGAAAGGTGTTCAACTTCTTCAGAGGCATCTACATCTGATGCCAACAGCCCATCAAGGGAAGCGACAGAGACTCTGTCGCAGTCATCCAATGCAATAGTGACATCAAATAGTTTTGGTTTAAATGGAACCTCGATATTTCAAGGGTATGTATTTTTTGTATGACAGATACAAGCTCCTCATGCTAAGGGATATGATAAATGCCAATACTATGAAAATGTGAAAATGAAGCATTACAATTATCTATATATCCTACGCCATCTTCTCAAGGTTTTATTATATTGATCTATTGTTTTTTCTTTAATCAGGCTCATCGAGCGGGCAAGGAGGACTGTCCGTGGCTCGGCAGATGACATAGGATGGTTACAGCGCGACCCACAGATGCCTCCAGTTGAAGATAGAACTGATAGGTTCAATAAAATTCTGGATGACATCGGGTATGGATTGGTTGTAGTTGCATGTTTCATGTACTTGGGTCTTTGTAAATATGCTGTTTAACGTCCTGTTTTTGCTGAATGCCTGCTTTGATTGGGTTTCTATTTCCAGGCACGGTGTACACAGGCTTCCAAATTCAGTGGTGTACTTGTTAGTTCCAGGTAATTCTCATTCTTTCTTCCTGTCGCTTAGTCTGCATTCTGTATATTGTAGGACTTAGAGAATTTGCTGGAAAAAAAAATTCAGGTCTTTTCAGCAATCATGGACCTCTATATTTCGTGGATACAAAAACGAAATTCTCAAAGATGGGTTTGGCCTGTCATATCGCGAAGATTCACAGTGAGGTAATCATAACTAACTCAAACTGGTACAGATTCTGTTTGTGTATAGCATACTGATATATGGTTATGTTTATATATTAGTCTTCGGTTGAGAAAAATGCTAGAGAGATAAAGGAATACATAGAGGAACTTTGTTGGGGATCTAACAAACGGGTTCTACTTCTTGGGCATAGCAAAGGAGGTATAGATGCAGCTGCTGCTCTATCATTATACTGGCCAGAACTAAAGGATAAGGTCGCTGGGTTGGTATTGGCACAGAGTCCATATGGTGGAAGCCCAATAGCTACAGATATTCTCCGTGAAGGACAGCTCGGTGATTACGTTAATTTGAGAAAGCTTATGGAGATTCTAATCTCCAAAGTCATTAAGGTTTGCGACAACTCTCTTCCTGATCTAACAAAAACATTTCAGATGCATGTTTAGCTACTCAATTCTTAGGTTAGGTGGAACCGAATATAGTGGGGAGAAACTTAAGAATAATATAGAAAATAACGTTTTATGAGATCGGGTAATCTACTGCTCTGCTAGTCTCTCTGATGAATTCCTTGGAACCTTATGAAGGGTGACATTCAAGCTTTGGAAGATTTAACCTACGAGAGAAGAAAAGAATTCTTGAAGAATCATCCGCTTCCCCAAGAACTCCCGATGGTTTCATTCCGCACGGAAGCTAGCATTAGCCCAGCAGTACTAGCCACTTTATCACACGTCGCACATGCCGAACTTCCTCTCACAAACCAAGCCACAAAACTCCCGGTGGTAATGCCACTTGGTGCTGCAATGGCTGCTTGTGCTCAGCTACTTCAAGTGAGATATGGTGAAAAGAGTGATGGGCTAGTGACTTGCTGCGACGCTGAAGTCCCTGGTTCTGTCGTGGTTAGACCCAAACGTAAACTAGACCATGCGTGGATGGTTTACTCTTCATTAAACGAGACTCCATTAGAAGCTGATGCTGCTCAAGTTTGTGAAGCTCTTTTGACTTTGCTTGTCCAAGTTGAGGACGAGAAGCAACGTAAACTCGCGACGAAGTACGATTAATAACGTTCTTCCAACACTTTGTTTTTAAGACGTTAAATTGTTGTCTTTGTAATCATCTACAGTTCGGATTCACTCACGTATATACTTTAAAGTTACGATTTGATTTATTGCTGTTGTATATAAGCCGAAATAGTTAAACGAATTCCTTTAACGAACCGAGATCGTACGGCTCAGATAGTTCGAGATTCTCTGGACGTCGGATGCTTTATTTCGTATTCGGTGTGTTATTTAATTTCCAAATTACCCTTCAGGTGTTCACAAAATTACACCATTATACTCGAATTAACATCAACGCTTTCTTTCTCTGTGTGTTGTGTGTATTCGCGAGAGCGTGCTCTACTTGGGACATAACCGTTTGTAGTCGCACAAAGATCGGACAAAGTTTCTCTGTGTGTGTGTATTAGTATAATTGAATTGGAAGAGGGGTGGGATTAGGGTTTCTTTGTAATTCTGTGGGGTGAAGAAGCTGAGGAATTGAATTACCTCGGTTGAAGCAATCACCGTAGCTTGTTAGTGGATCTTTTTAGGGTTTTCTCATTGTGTGTGAGTTTTGATTGGGTTTAGGGATTTGTATTTGAGCTGAGTCCATTCAATCTGATGATGTGAGATAGGTTATTCTTGTTGGGGATTCTAGGGTTTTTGAGGAGTGTTTGAATGGCGAGTACAGGAGAGCCTGACCGTAAACGGCGTCACTTTAGCTCCATATCACCCACAGAAGCAGCAGCCGCCGTAAAGAAGCAGCCTTTCTTTTGGCCCTCTTCCGAGGACAAGGTTCTTTCTTTCATCTCCCCTTGTGCATGCCTCTACATATATGTCCCTCTATTGTCTAGCTAATCCACTCAAAAATGTTTATTCCTTTGATTTCGGGCTATTAGATTCGTGTATTGTTTTGGCCGCTATAATTACTTACTAACCGCGTCTTTGGTCTCAACGTTTCTTTTTGCATTCTTTGTGCATTCCGGAGTTGACCAGCAATGAATGCACTGAATGTCGTGTTCTACTCGTTGCTGTATTCTTTCTAGCTCGATTTAGGGTTTTGTGTCTTTTTTATGTTATTGCTTAGAAGATATTAACCGTCTCGATCTAATAAAGTGCTGTAACTCTTCAACACATTAGATTATGCCTCAAATTTGCTCACTACTGAATTCTTGGATCCTGTCTCTTGACTCTTGAGGGTTTTGTTTTCATTTGATGCAGCTTGATACTGCGGTTCTTCAGTTCCAAAATCTAAAGCTGTCACAAAAGTTGGAGGCTCAGCAGGTGGAGTGTTCTATCCTTGAGGACAAGCTTTCTCATGTCAAGGAAAAACAACTATCACACGGTTCTACTTTAACGATTGTCCATAGAACTTGGGAAAAGGTAACACTGAGTTTGCTTTAAATTGTAACATAGGTTGAATTCCTTTCCGTGTGCCCGCCCTGCCATAAAAACCTGAATTGATTTAAAAAATCAGCTATTAATATGGTATTTTATAAAAGATCTAATTAGTGCGTTTGTAGCAGCTTACAGCTGCAGTGGAATCATGCTCTGTTCGTGTGAGTGATTCAAGCAGTGGAGCTCATAGGTTTGTAAATAAGGAGGGTATGAACAGCTTGACTCGCTTCTTCTTTAGTTCTCTTAGTGCTAGAATCAGGTTTAAACTGGGTGTATATGTTACAAATATGGTTTGTTGAGACGAAAACACTAAATTACTTCTCAGATGGGTCATCACCAGCTGTGAAAGATGAATTCATTAACCGCCTACTCGAAACTGGTGCCACTGAGAGCTCCTCATCCAGTATCTGCTCGGGTCGGATGGAAGAAAATAGAGGGGATACATCAAGACAGCTGACGCAAACCTTGTATAACCTAGTAGCCGCGACCAATGATTTAAGGTGTCTAAAGGGTGAATTGTATCCCACAGTTCTCAGAACTGAACTTAATAAAGGTACTACTTCTACGGCAGTAGATTGTCAGCTATTGTTGTCTTAATTCAGAGATCTTATAGAGAATTGCTTTCCTTTCTAGATATGTGTGGTCAACTAGCGATGAATGAGTTGGAATCAGAAATTACAAGTTTCAGAGCGGTTCTGGATGATGTACTTGTGAAGTTCAAATCACTTTTAAGAGAATTGCAGATTCATTGCGATGCAGATGCTAAAGTTAAAGCTGACCTTAAACGAATAAGAGGTAGCTACATAGTTTCTTCTCATTCTAGTATTGTCTGTTAAATACACTCTTTCTTTTTTGGCAGTCTTTCTTTGGACATCATACCCATGTGTCATATATGAGGTTATATTTATATGTGTGCCTGGACAGAAAGAACCCAATCTAAATACATTGGAAAGCTACTGAATTCATATCTCGCTTTTAATTGATGTGATCAGTGTAAGTGGAGCAATAAATTGTGGAACTCTCAATTCCACACCGTGTAATAATGTTTGGCACTGTGCAGATATTTTGTGGTAGCCAGGATAGGATTAGATCATACAGATTAAGAGAGGGATGTATTAAGATTGGAAGAAAGGTAATGAGTGTCATACAGATTGCTAACCAGCTGTTAACAAGAAATGTGGTTTTGGTCTATGAAAGATGCACTGATTTAGTGAACTAATGGGTGTACAAACCCTTCTGAAACATGAACTTCGTAGATTTAGTTTATACTGTTTGACCTACTCTTGTTCCTATACTTCAATACACTTCTAGGAGATAGAAAAGCTGGTAATTTTTGAGAATGACATACCTAATTCATAACGAAACATATTAAGATCTGAAGATCAATTACCTTTTTACCTTGAAATAGTAGCCAGTTATGTGTTTTAAACAGACGTGATTTTATTCTTTCGTCTTAAGCTACCTAGTTTGCATGCCTGCTCATAAATTAATGTTTTTGATTGCTAAATGAGCTGACATTATACTTTACTTGGTATATATGAAGGGGAGCTGGAGGATGAGGTTGTGGAGCTTCAACAGTGTAACGGTGACTTGTCAGCACTGAGAGCAGAGAGGGACGCAACATCAGGGGCATTTTTCCCAGTGTTGAGTATCGGAAATAAACTTGCTACCAGTGATATGGCAAGAGATAGACAAAGGGATCTGCAAGACATGGAATCAAATCTGAAAGAGTTGACGGTATAATTTCATTTTTTTTGTGGTTTTGTATTTCCATTGGTAATGCTTGGTGTTTTAGTTTGAATGAGAGTCTGGGTTTTTTAGTTCCTTGCTTCAAGCAGGCTACAAGAGCTAAAGGATCTTCATGAGGAGAGGACCAAGATTCTGGAAAAATTGAGTAATTTACAGGTCAGTTTGATGATCCAATTAGTTATTTCTGCAAGAGTTTTGATATGAGAAAAACGTGTCAAAAGTAGCTTCTTCCTAGCGATAAAATTGATCAAAGTGTTTTCAACAGAAGTCAAAGTCAGTGAGATGCATTTCATCTTCTCAAGCCTTCCTGTCCTTAAAAGATCAGCTAGAAAAATCCAAAGAAGCAGTTTTCCACTATATGGCTCTACTTGAGAAACTGCAGGTAAATCTGCATTGTGAAATTCATTTTGTTTTTATCTTCATTAAATTTATGGTGTATATATAGATTTGAAGCTTTCCTCCATTCGAAAATTTCAGGTTGAAAAAGATAGTATAGTTTGGAGGGAAAGGGAGATGAATATTAAAAATGAACTAGTTGATGTTTCTCGAAGGACATCTGCTGTTACTGATTCTAGAATCGCTTCTTTAGATGTTGAGATACAGAAACAACTGGATGAAAAAACGCGCATCAAGACTAGGTTGGGAAATATATCAAGAGAGCAAGGTCACAAATTGATTACTTTGACTTCCAGTTCGGTATCTTTTATCCACCCCTGTTCCACTTTGGTGTCTGATTAAGTGATCCATATGTCAGGTAGAAAAGAAATCTTTGCAGATATGAAGGCACTAATTTCTTCGTTCCCAGAGGAAATGAGTTCCATGCGGAGTCAATTAGAGACGTATAAAGAGACTGCTGGAGGTATTCATTCTCTGCGGGCTGATGTCCAGTCTCTCTCTGGGGTTCTATGTAGGAAGGTGGGTAATAGTCTTGAACAATGAATTATTAATGCTGCTATGGTTTGTTTCCCTTGCTTAATAAGCCTTATTCGCGAACAGACAAAAGAGTGTGAAGCATTGCATTTGAGATCAGCTGATTATGCCTCTCAGCTAGGTGACCTGAATGCTAAGGTATGATTCACATATACCTTTTTCAGTACCCATCACTTATTATATGATATTGGTTATCATTACTTGCATTATGTCAACCTTGTTTGAAAAGTTTTCTCGGAAAAAGTATTGTGAAAAGATGGATTAGCAACTTAATTTATTGTTAAATGACATCGTAGTTTTGGTTGGCAAAGAGTTTTTGTTATGTTTTTTACTTTCAAGTAATTTGACTCTGTTGTGCAGGTTCGTGATTTGAAGAACAGTCACGAGGAATTGAAGTTGTTTCTGGACATGTATAAACGTGAGTCCACTGATTCGAGGTAAACACATTTAGACATTTCGTTTCTGGTGATCTATATTCAAATTTTAGTTCCTAATGAAAATATCCCTTACCTTTCCCTTCAATATGGACGAAAATATATAGTAAGCACTGTTATTAATCTTACCTTTGGGCCGCATTGACTGATTCTGCTAAAAATTTGACTGTTAATTTTTCCGCGTACTTTTATTTGCCAATTTATCCCTCACAGCTCCTAATGCCTCATATTTACAGTTTCATATAATTCTTTTGGATGTAGGCTTAGTTCATTTCTTTTCTTGGCTGAACACACATAGTTAGAATGCGCTTGTTGCATTGCCTTAAGCATCACTGTAGATATTGTGCTATTGCAGGGACATAGCTGAAGCCAAGGAACAGGACTACAAGGCTTGGGCTCATGTTCAAAGTTTAAAGACCTCTCTTGATGAGCAGAATCTGGAGTTGCGCGTTAAGGCAGCTAATGAAGCTGAGGCAGTTTCCCAACAAATGTTGGCTGCGGCTGAAGCTGAGATTGCTGATTTAAGGCAGAAAATAGATGATTGTAAACGGTATAGGGCATTCTTCTGCACACGAGAAGAATTTTTTTTTGACAGTCTCTGATCAACGTCTATCTGTAGGCTATTCTTCCATGCAAATTTTTTGAGACCGCTTTTGACAGAAATATGTTTTTCTTTTTCTTTTTCAGGGATGTCATAAAGCATTCTAATATCATAAAATCTAAACATGAAGAACATGGAACATATCTTTCTGAAATACAGGTTTGCTTATGAAATCTGTGGTTTATTTGGTTCAACACAATTTAAAAACCTTGATGTTGGGTATCGATTTACAGTTAACTATCTTCTTTTAGACAATTGGAAGTGCCTACGAGGACATTGTACCACAAAACCAACAGCTTTTGCTTCAAGTTACAGAGAGAGATGACTATAACATCAAGGTTTTTAGTTCAAACTCTCTTTGTGCTTCTCTATTTGAGTTATTCTCAGTAACTTAACACGTACACGTAGATCTCCTAGTGACACGTAGATCTCCTAGTGAACTTAGTTGGAGGATGATAGACAAGGACATGGATGAATTACTGTTGTTATATACTGGCCTTTTATATTTGAATTGTTACTTGGATAGGACAGTAAGATGTCTCTTTTCCTTGTCCACTGTTGTTTCAGCTTTACCTGGAAGCCATAGCTTCTAGGCAGCTGCAAGATGCTCTACTTATCGATAAATACATCATGGATAAGGATATTCAACAAGCCAGTTCATCTGCCAATTTCCTCTCAAAGAAATCCTTAAGAATTGAGGATCAGGTATATATATTGATTCCATATACTCAAATTGTAAACAACCTGATTGTGACTTTGACTTGAAGGTGTTTTCTTGCAGTTGAGATTCTCTACAGATCAGGTCCAGAGACTAGCCGATGATAGATATCAAAAGTCTGTCACTCTTGAAAATCTGCAAAAGAAACGTGCAGACATTGAGAATAGCTTGGAACAAGCTAGATCGAGGCTAGAAGAGTCGCATTCTAATGTTGTGCAAAGTTGGGTGGATTATGGGGCATTGGAAATGGAACTGGAGATCGAAAGGTATATCAATTGCTCCCTTATAAACAAGTGTTGGTGATGAACTTATCGTTCACTTTTGCATATATATATCAGGTTCAGTAGGAGAAGAATAGAGGAGGAAGTGGAAATAGCCAAAAAGAAAGTTTCTCGTCTTCGATCTCTCATAGAAGGATCATCAGCCATACAAAAGCACCGACAAGAACTCAATGAATTCAAAGAAATTCTCAAGTGTAAGGCCTGCAACGAGCGGCCAAAAGAGGTATAAGACTCACTACTCTCCAGTCTTTTAATGCTCAAATCATGATCTTCTGGTTTTAGTTTGAATCTGTAATCAACTGGATGTGTTTCTGATTGGTGCTACTGAACCAGGTGGTGATCACGAAATGCTATCATTTGTTTTGCAACCCATGTGTGCAAAAGCTTACAGGAACTCGACAAAGAAAGTGTCCAACATGTTCAGCAAGTTTTGGACCTAATGATATAAAACCTATCTACATATGACTGCACGACAACACTCTCAATAACATTTTGTTTTCTCAATTGTTTTTAGATCTCTGTAATTATTACTGTTGGAAATGTCATCAATATTTTATTTGATATTGGAGATTTTGAGGAACCATAGTGAGATTTTGATCATGTGATAGAGAAACAGAAAATAAACTTTACACTTTTTAGGGTTTTATATCTTAGTCATCTTCTTTTCATTATGTTTTTTTCCGTTGTAATTTAGAATATTGTTTCAACAGTTGATTTTAGAAAATAATACCTTTTTAGTTTCAAATTATAGGATTTTTAAGGTTTTTAATTCTGATTCAATTTAAAAAATGTTTTAGGTATTTTTATGTAAAATTTAATTAATTTGATAGTTTTTAATTTTTGATATTATGCGGTATAATTTATGATTGGTTAGATTATTTTTAAATAAAATATAAGACTATTTTTAAAAATTAATAAATGAATTTTTTTAAAATATGCTTTTGCTATAATATCTTATAATTTGAAACGGAGTGAGTAATATATATACCCAAAACATACAACTTCATAAATATATATACACAAAACGTGTTTGCATAATGTGTGTATAATATTGTTTGGAATTTTAGGAAGTGTTTTTGGTAGACTTTTGAAAGTTCTATAATCTCGAATTTTAAAGAATAATTTTAAGCTATGAATGGAACTTTGTTGATCCCGTTGTTGATTTTAAAAAATCAATCATCATCATATACTAAATTTATAAACCAGAATCAATCATTACTACTTTTAATTTTGTGTGAATTTATTATATTTTTTCTTTTATCAGCACATGATTGTTGGTATTAGGGCACATGCTCTTTTTTGCTTTTCATTGTTTTGAGAAAATAGCTGAGATAGTGAAATGTAAGAAAAGAGAAGAAGTTGAATGTTTGAACCATATGCTTCTAATTATTTTCTCCATCATAATATTGTTCTTTGGCTACTGCTTTCAATTTTATCTTTCTTTTTTTTAATTGCTTGCTTTTTCTTTTTAGCCACTTTATTCCTAAAGATAAAGATCACATGTTTTATCTCCATTCTGGTTCTTTCTCTAAATCTATATATAGATCATGTATATATACACTAACCTTTTTTGTTGAAAGAAGCATATGTGTGAAAGTAGAAGAAAAATGTTTGTGCTATAAATAAGATAACAAAACTCTTGTAATTTTTTTATAAAAAAAATATAAAAGTTCGTTTAGCAGGGTACAATTCTAAAAGACATCCAATGTTATATATATCTTATACAAATATTATTTTCTGTATAAGTCTAAAAGAGAGAAAATGGAACCTTAATGAATTAAAGAAATTAATCTACAATGTGACCAGAGTTTTTTTGTTTTGTTTTGTTAATAATTAAATTGACAAGACTGATTCATAACTTAAATCTTCCTTCCAAATTGCGCTAACAATATTACATGGGTTACATGATTTTCTGAAGTCGGATTTTCAACGAAATGTAGTAGATATGTAGTATGTGAACATTTAACCGAGAAAAAAATATATATTTTTTGTCAATATTAGGTGGCTTATCCATTAGCCAAGTTTCTGTATAATAGAAGCGATGAGACTCAATCTCTAAATATATAATTGCGCCTTCTTTTAGTAGATTTACTACCTGCCAATAGACTAAAAGTCACTTGCATATATTTCTATTTGTTAAAAGGTGAAATTAATATATATTGAGTTAACAGAAACTAATAACAAGTTAGAGAAAGATAGTCTGTCAAACAAAGATCTTTATCTCTTTTTCTTTTAAGCAAATATATTGATGAAAGAGGAAAACAATGATACACATATTAGCTAATGACTTTACCCTAAAGCACTCCATTATCTTCACTAATTAATTTTTTTTTTCTTTTGGCTGAACATGACTTGTTTTAATAAAGCAAGTTAATTGTAAATTTTCAGATCTTATATATTTTGTATACTTGTTGAAATTAATATATAACTTTTAAGTACATATATGTAGTATTGTGTCGACACAATACTGTCTCCAAACATTTGATCTCACCATTACCAATATTATTCACGAGACAAGATCTGTTTAGAGATTCAGATAATCGGAATCCATAATAATATGTTTGATTTCTAATTACATACTTTATTTAATAATCAACATGACTTAAGCACTTAAGCTGATCTTGGTTGATATATACGACCAGTTTTTCTTTTGTCAACAAGTAACCATTGGATCGACAACAAGCTCTGATCTATAGTCTAAATTCTCCAAATGGAGCAGGATAAGATTTGAACCCACCATTTCATGTCTAGCTAAATCAGAAGCAAACCAACTGGGTCACATATTTTTTGGCTAGGACCAGCCTTCTTTATTTATTAAAAATACTTATTAGTAAAAAACCATATATTAATTATAAATAATAGATTTGGTGTTTATAATCTTAATCAATACATTTGATTAATTGGGATAAGAAATGTACAAGTGATAGAATGGAATTAGGGTGTTTCTTCGAGAGTGAAACTCTCTAAATCCCTAACAATATCATATAAAACAAACGTGATTTTTTAGAATTGAATTTAGATGAGAAAAATAATATTAGATATAGCAATCTACCACTTAGCAAAAAAATTTCTCCGTTGTATTTTAAAAATTGGATGATATATCTATGTAATGTATATAATCGTACCGTCCAATAATACGGAACTAGTAGCAAATAATGAATTACAAATCGTATTTTAAAATAATAAATTGGACAAATTAATAGACTGTACATAGTTAGGTTTGCATGCCACAAAATGCCAAACGACAAATTCACCTTCTTGTAATTTGTCAGTCTTTGTATCGTCCAAAC
The DNA here is from genome assembly GCA_900406435.1 of Lepidium aucheri. Classification (NCBI taxonomy): domain Eukaryota; kingdom Viridiplantae; phylum Streptophyta; class Magnoliopsida; order Brassicales; family Brassicaceae; genus Lepidium; species Lepidium aucheri. The sequence goes on along the minus strand of OVBA01000523.1, from coordinate 6,461 downwards.
GATCCAGGTACGTACGTATATATTATTTTTATAACTAAATATCATACATATAGTCATTTATATAACTCTTTTTATTTGTTTCCATTTGACATATTGTACAAAACTATAATATTTTCATTATTTTTAAATGCTAAAATACATGCATGTATACCAAATTCGGTGTTTGCATTAGATGACTTTCAATTTATTTCAAAATCTATTAAATTCTTTTACACCTATATCTTGAAAAGTCTTATATATATATATATATATTACCATTTTCAATACAAGTGATCAGAAATTCAGAAAAGGAGACAAAAATGGTAGATTAGGAATTGTGGAGGTACGTAGATAAATACCTAACACGTAATTATATTATTATATACACATGTAGATATAAGACGATATAAACAAATAGTTGATATGTTGCTATCAAATAAATAAGTAAAAAAATATGTATTGTAATTGTCTAGAAACACACATTCAAACCTTAAAATCATGAGAAAATAGAAAATTTAACAAAACATATAATTATTATAACAATGTATTGATATAATGATAGTGAGCTCACTTGTACACCCACTATGTTTCTATTTAGTGATCTGTCTTCAACTATCCCTAACCCTCACCAAATCTGTTTTACATTTTTTTTTATATTTAGTTATACAATATGTATATTCCAATATTACCAATTGTCAAGAGCAGGTATAAATGCAATTTCTTATCCTCTTCAATATGAAGGACGACTTCAAAATTACAAAATTATATTTACCCATTGAATAAATGTCTATACACACTTAATATATATATGAATAAATACCATCTTTATTGTTGACAATAAATTGAATAAGAAGTTTGATGTGGTTTTTTTTTTGTCAGTAAATAACCGTTAGATCAACAATGACCGGATTCATAATCTAAGTTCTTCAATTAGAGCTGAGTGGAAATCAAACTTTTAACCTGATGCTTAACTAAATTACGAGTAAACCAATTGGATCACTAGTTTCTTGACAAATTTGACGTGGTTTATGACCTTTGTTTGCTAGTTATGATATATGTTACGACAAAAAAAGAATTATGAAATAAAAGCTATATTATATATATAGAACAAAGTAAATAGTCAGTGTCTATAAATGAATGGGTCCAATATGTTTGGGAATCAATAACAGTCTTAAAATTGCTTCATAGTGGTGAACAAAGCAAAGTGTTGCCTAAAAGCAATCACCTTATTACAGTCTTATATTCTTTCACTTTTAAACAAGTCGACAAAGTAAATATACGATAAATAACAAAAATAATTGTAATAGTTCCAAAGATATCATCACCATGTGACTTATGTTATTTTCCAACACCAAAATTTTGATTTTTATTAATAATTAAATATTTTATCAGAAATTTGTCTTGTACACTGTCAATTTTTACAATCATAATCTCATTAAAACTCAAACATTATATTATATATGACATATTAATCGGAAAAGAAAAAGTGTACGTGTTATAAAACTAGTCCATGAACGTGGATTACGACTGTGAAAATTGACGTAGATTTACGTATGACTGTGTTAATTGATGAAAAAGCACTTTACAAATATTGCATTGTACAGATAGTTTAATTTTATTAATTACATATATATGTATATATATTTTACTGTATTGATCAACCAGATACATATCTTTTACTAAATCAATTACTGTTGTAAACTTTTCTGTAATATAATAGTACTCCTTTCATTTGTAAAGAATGTTGTTTTGTTGTTTTCCTAAAAAATGAATAATTCAGGTGCCGCCAAAAATAAAAGTAAAGTTACTTATATGTTTATATTCACTTAATTATTAATTATAATTAGCTAACCTAAAATATATCATAAGATAAGTATAGTGAAAAGGAATAAACTTAAATATGTGGATACTAAAATTTTGAAGATAGTGTATAACAAAAATATTTTTGTTTGAGTTAATTTTGTCGGCAATTAGATCGACAAGATTGAATATATATATATATATATTTCATATCGATTCTTAGACCCTAAACAATATTATATGGTACATGACTCTAGTTGAAAAGACAACAAATATAGATTTAATTACGTGACCAAAAACATTTTCTTCTTTTTTTTCTTTGTAAGTTAAATTTTTGAAATATGTAGCAAAGTTTATAAATCCTAGTAATATAAAATTTACAGGGGAAAAATCATATGATCGAGTTTCAACAAACAATTGGATTTTATCAAAATTTTCTCTTAACTTCATAATTTCTTTATGCTTAACTTACATTATTTTTGCAATTTCTAAAATTTTCTCACCACATTTATATTACAAAAACACACTTTTGCTAGTAAATCAATATAAACCCGTTGCTTTACAAAAAAAAATCAATAACACTCGAAAAAAAAGAAGAAGAAAGACAAAAAGGGCAAATTAATTAGGTGTTAGTGAGATCTGGCGAAGGGTAATTTAGTCATTCAAAGAGAAAAATGGCTCTTCAAGTCGAAACCCAGCATCAGTTCCACAAAGCTGCCACGTGAACGAATAATAACAAAACGCATCGTTTCGTATCATCATCTCATTACCATCTGCAAACAAATCCGGCAAATCAAACAACTTCTCTTCTTCACTGGTTTTGTCCATACACAAAGTCGAAGCACATGAAGCTTCACAAGACTCTTGTGTCTGAGTCGTCTCCATACTTGTCTCTGACTGAGTCACAACGGCTAGATTCGGCTTAGTTTCACTTACTTTCAAGTCATTAGCTGGATCTTCCCAATTCATAGCAGCTAAAGAAGCAGCAGCTTGAATGTCTTTAGGAGACTTTGTAACCGGACGAGGAAGCTCACCGGATAATTCAGGAAAATTGAGATAAGCCGTTGAGCCTTTAATAGCTAAAGCTGCAACATCATGAGCCCTGGCAGCCATCTCAGCCGTTGGATAAGTACCAAGCCAGATTCTAGATTTTTTCTTTGGTTCTCTAATCTCCGATACCCATTTTCCCCAACTTCTCATTCTGACTCCTCTATACGTCGGATGTTTATCTCCACCGTTGATCTTTTGTCGTTTTCCGATCTGATCATCAGAGACTAATGATGATGATCTTGATCGTTTAGAGTTGTTTTCTTCGAGGAAGTTAGAATTTGTTGATGATGATGATGATGAAGATGTTGTAGGTGAAGAAGACAATGAGGTGGTGGTGGTGGTGGTGGTGGTGGAGATGGCGGATACGGCGGAGGAGGAGGAGGAGGATACGGTGGAGGAAATAAAGGTTACTTGAGAAGCACTACTCTTAATGTTGACTTGTTTTTCCATTGTTAGAGAGAAGCTTCAGAAAGAGAGGAATGCACAAAAATACATGTGAAGTGGGCTGTATTAATATTCTTCCACAATCTTTTTTTTTTAACTTTTTTTTTGGTTTTTTAGATATTTTTTTTCTTTTTCTTTGGCTTTTTTATATTATAGAGGAAAATACTAGAAAAAGAAAAAAAATATATAATTTTTTTTGTTGTAATATATGAAAGATGGAGTATGGAATGGGGTCCATAGAACAAAAAGATATTATTGAGATTCACAGTTTTAGTGAACCAGTTTTGTTCCATGTGAAAATAAATAGAAACAACATGCTTTCATTTTTTAATATATATATATATATATATACTTTCTCTGTTTTATCTTATATAATGTTTTAGGGAAATCTTTTTATCGAATAGTTTGTTGTTTAAAATTTTCAATATAAAATGAATTGTATTTTGACTATTTATATTATATAGATTAATTTTAAACAGTTACTATTATTAAAAACAAGAATTTTAATTGAAAAAATAAAAAATTAAATGGTTCTTTAATCTAGGTGTAAAAACTTTTAACTTCATCTATTATAAAATGGAAGAAGTATATATAAATATCTATTTTTATATATTTTTAATTGTAGTTTAATTTTAAATAATTATGTAATACTCCGCGATAAAATTTAGGGTTGAGGTACATATTAAATTATTTGAATGTAATTGTTCTTTTTATAAAGAAATGTAGTTGTTTTTTGTATAAAGATTTATGAATGTAATTGTTCCTTTTTACAAAGATATATGAATGTATTGTTGACAAAATATAAAAATAATTGCATGACACTCGTTGAAATTTCTAATATAATATGGTCCGACCCTCGTGCATGTTACAGCCTCTCCACACATGAAAGAAGCTTCAGAATATAAATTCACATATAAGCTAGGGTTAATTTTGGTCGAGTAAATAATTTTTATGACAATGATTAATTATGTCTAAATGATTAAATTACATGTCGGCTTAATGAATTTTAGTTAATTACACGTGCCGTAAATAATTCGTAACGCAATTAGTAAGAGTAATAAAATAAACACGAGATTCACACCTCATGGTCAAAATTTCAAAAGCATTAAGCCATCTTTGTCACTTAGTTTCATAATTAAATTGTCAAATTAAGCTTTTGGTTTCCTTCTAGAGAACAATGAAAGGCACAATTAAGATGGCTGTTATGTTACGTCATAACAATTTAATACTAATGGGTCAAGGTATTTAATTTATGATTTAATATAAATCGTACACGTATCTAAATCAAATACAGTATATATGAATATAACAGATCTACAAATATACTACTATATGATATTCTGTATTTATGTAACACTGTTGGTACGTCATATTCGATTCGGCGCCATTATAATTAATTATTAAACTTTATTAAATATATAACTATACTGGCCACCACAATAAATAAATACTCCCTCGATTTCATATTACTTGTAGCCTAAATTTTTTGTATCATTTTAGTTGTCATTCTCATTTTCCAATGTAATTTTTGATATAAAGATTATCTCATTTGCCCATAATTAAATGAATAAAATATTAAATGGCTTAGAATTCTAATAGTCAAATAAGGGCATAATAGAACATTCACCTATTTTCTTAATATATGTGACAAACTCTAGAATGACAACTAACATGAAAGAAATGGAAGAAATGGAGGGAGTATAAAGTTTTCTTCACTTTAAATATTGTTTTTGCAGCATTGATTGTATGAGAATTCATTGAACAATGAACGATATTATTCATACTTACATTATATAATTATATACACACATAATATATTCATAGGTAATGAAATAAATTGAGATAGTGTCCACTTCAGGAAAGTGTGGCTATTGCTCAATTAGAATCTTTTGAGTTGATAGAGGAATATCGACCCCATTGAGCTGCATGATTTTAATAAATTAGTTTTATTAATATAATCTATTTTTTCGTCAATCTTATTCATTATTTTTAGAGCTAATGAGATCAACAAAAACTCGATCTATAGCCACATTTTTTTCCTTCCCTTTATATCTGAGAGGAATTGAACTCGAGTATCTGAGAAATGCTAAAGTGGCTTTTACCACTAGACCACATATCCTCTGACATATATATAATCTAATTTTACATTTTACTATTCAAATTATTGTTCATTATTTATGATTATAAATTTACATATTACGGTGTGATAGCTACAACGATGGTACAATAATTAAATGATTTTATTTGGTAGGTATATAAACAGTTGTAGAATAGTGAATTAAATGATGAAAATAAAGTTGAATAAATACTTTGATTAGAAGTTGACACGAGTTATGTGTTGTTGAAAATCATACTAATATTTTTGTATTTAGCCAAAGATATTTCTGTTAATATTTTGTATTCATTCAAAAACAAAAACAAATATACAGCTGTTGAGAGAAAATTCACATGGAAGATTGAAATTCACAATGCAAATTGTGATTGAACTGAAAATAAAATATAAGTATGATTGAGGTTGATGTACTATAATCATGCAGATAAATACAAAATAAAAGTCTTAAAATTAAGAAAGAGATAGCAGAGATTGTGGGAAAATCTGTGAGCTATATACGAAGATTGATGCGAGACTTAATATTTTTATATAAGTCAATGACTCAATGTGCACAATGCCCACATGCCCCTCATTTTTATTTTACAAAATAATATATTGAAAATGTTAAATTCCTTTTCTTCAACAATTAAAATATTTTTCTGGCTTTAGTGATTGTGAGTTTATAGAAAATATCTAAACAAAGCTAAATTTCACCATTTATAAAACTTGTGGGAAAAAAGTTTTAGATTTATTCCGTCAAGAAAATGAAAAAAGAAGAAGAAAATGATAGATTTTATATAAGAATATTTATATACTAAAATCGCAAAAGAATTAATGGAATGAAAATGTCTATTTGATCAAGTGGTTAAATGTTATTTCCGAAACTTTTTCTACTCGAATTTGATTTGAGAGAGTCGCATTACTTCGTGTTTAAAGTTTGAATAATTTGAACTATGAATCAGGTTTCGTTAATTTAACTATTGAAAGAAATGAAGTTTGTATATATTTTATTCATTATTTTTGTATGTATCTTAATATTTAGGGCATCTTACCAAAATAACCTTTTTTTTTTAATACAAAACTATACCCCTTTTGT